>RXID01022512.1:1476633-1764319 GCA_005019695.1 Trichopus zeylanicus subsp. travancoricus
ACTACTACTACTACTACTACTACTACTACTACTACTACTACTACTACTATTACTACTACAGCTACTACTACTACTACTACTATTACTACTACAGCTACTACTACTAATAATACTACTTATACTACTACCACCACTACTTTTGCTACTACTACTGCTAATATTGCTACTACTACTACTATTACTACTACTATTGCTACTACTACTTCTATAACTCCTGCTACTACTACTGCTACCTCTGCTATTATTACTACCACTACCTTTGCTACGACTACTACTGCTACTACTACCACTACTGCTACTACTCCTCCTCCTATTACTAGGACAACTACGGGTGCTACTACTCCAACTTCTACTACTCCTTTTACTACTACTACTACTACCGCTACAACTACTACTATTACTACTATTACAGCTACTATTACACTCCTACTACTACTACTACTACCACTACTCCTGCTAATACTACTACAACTACTTCAACAACTACTACTAATACTACTACTAGTACTATTGCTATAAATGCCATTACTGCAATAGCTACTTCTTCTACTACCTCTACTACTAGTACTATTGCTACAGTTACTACACAACTACTGCAACTACTGCTAATAATACTATTACTACTCTTATAACTATCATTATTACAACAAATAATACTACTATTCCAACTACTACTATAACTACTGCTACTCCTACTACTACGACTATAACTACTGCTAGTACTACTACTACTACTACTGTCAGTACTACCATTACAACTACAGCTACAACAATAACTTCTACCACAACAACAACAACAACAACAACTACTACTACTATTTCTACTACTACTACTCCTCCTCCTACTGCTACTGCTACGACCCGTTCTGTTACTACTACTGCTGGTTCTACTACTACTACTACTACAACAACACTTACTACCACTAGTACGACTACTACTACAACAACAAGAACTACTCCTCCTCCTCCTCCTCCTCCTCCACCCAGTATTACAATAACTATTTCTACTACTACTTTTTCAGCTACTACTAATATGGCTACTGCTTCTACAACTAGAACTACTACTACTACTACTACTACTACTACTACTACTACTTGTACTCCTCCACTTACTATTACAATAACTGCTACTTCCGCTACTACTACTTCCTCTACTACTACAACAACAACTACTACTCCAAATACAACGACTACTACAACTACTACTACAGCAATAGTTATTACAACAACTGCTATTACAGCAACTACTAGTACTCCTACTAGTATTACTCCTATTAATGTTACTACTACTATTACTACTACAACTACTACCTCTACTACTTTGACTAATAAAACTTCTCCTACAACTACTACTACTACTCCTGCTACTTATACTACTACTACTACTATTGCTACTTCTACTACTTCAACTAATACTACTACTCTGACTGCTACTACTTCTACTACTATTGCAACTACAACAACGACTACTACTCCTACTGCTACTACTACTACTACCCATACTACTATTATTAAAACTACTACTACTATTACTATAATGACCACAACTACTACTACTACTACTACTGCAACGACTACAACTACTACTGCTACTGCTAAAAGAATAACCACAAATACTACTACTACTCCTCCACCTACAACCACAACTACTACTATTGCTACTACTACTAATACTACAACTACTACTAGTACTACAACCACTAAAACTACTACTACTTCTACTTCTACAATTGCAACTACTACTTCTAGTACTACCTCTACTACTACTACTGCTACTACTGTTACTACACCACTAGAACAACAACTATTACTAATACTACTACTACTCCTACAACTACTTCGATTACTTTAAATAATACTACTACTGCTAAAAGTACAACGACTGAAACTTCTCCTCCTCCTACTACTACTACACCTACTACTATTGCTACTACTACTACTGTAGCTACTACCGCAATTATTTCTACTACTCCTACTACTACTACTACTACTATAACTACTTCAACTACTACTACTACCACTTCTACTGCGCTTACAACAACAACAACTACTACTACCACTACTCCTCCTACTACTACCACAACTATTACTACAGCTACTACTACTACAACTACTACTACTCCTACCACTACTACTATAAATAATACTACTACCACTACTACTACTACTACTTCTACTTCTACAGCACCTACTACTTCTACTACTACCTAGGCTATTACAAATACTGCTTCTTTTGCTAAACTACTATTACAACAACAACTACTAATTCTACTACTACTCCAACAACTAGTACTATTGCTAAAAATAATACTACTATTGCAACAACAAGTACTACTAATACTACTCATACTGCTGTTGCTACTACTACTACTACTATTGCTGCTGCTGCTGTTACAACAACAACTTATGCCACTACTACTACTACTACTACTCCTACTACTACTACTACTACTCCTCCTCCTTATATTGCTCCTACTGCTACTACCACTACTACAACTACTACAGCTACTGCTTCTACTACTGCTGCTACTGCTACACTTACTATTGCTGCTACTACTACTACTACTACAACTATTATTACTACTACTACTACAACAATACTTGCTACAACTACTGTGACTACTACTACTACGATTGCTACTACTATGACTACTATTACTACTCCACCAACTACTACAACTGCTGTTGCTGCGATAACTACTACTACGACTACTACAACTACCACCACTACAACTACTACCACTACAACTGCTACTACTAGTATAAGTGCTGCTACTAGTAGTACAAATACTACTAATATTGCTACTACTACTACTACTAGTACTGCTATTACTACTATTACTACTACTTCCACTACTACTATTACTGTTATTACTACTATTACTACTAATTCCACTCCTACTATTACTGCTATTACTGCTATTACTACTACTACTACTATTGTTGTTGCTGCTATTACAACTAGTAAAACTTCTCCTACTACTACTTCTACTACCCCGGCTACTGCTACTACTGCTACTTTGTCTAGTGCTACTACTGCTACTACTACTACTACTCGTGCTATAACTACTACTACTACTACTACTGCTACTACTACAATAGCTAGTACTTCTACTACTACTACAACTACTACCACTACTACTACTACCACCACTACTACTACCACTACTACAACTACCGCTACTACAACTATTTCTTCTGCTGCTACGACAAACAACTATAACTATTAGTATTCCTCATACTACTATAACAACTTCTACTACAGTAACTACTACTACTACTACTACTACTTCTTCTACTGTTACTACTACTACTATGGCTACTAATATGACTGCAACTGCTTCGACTACTACACCTACTACTTCTACTACAACTACAACTACTACAACGACTACTAGTGCCGCTACAACCTCTATTGCTACTGCGGTTACAACAATAACAGCAACAACTACTACCTCTCCTCCTCCTACTACCATAATTATTACTTATGCTGCTACTGCAACTTCTACTACAGCTCCTACTATTACTACTACAAGTACTAGTACTCGTATTACTACTACTATTGCTTCCACTATAACTACTACTTGTACTACTACATCTACTACAACTAGTATTGCTACTGTCACTAAACTACTACAACAACAACTACTACTACTATTAATTCTACTACTACTCCTACAACTACTACTATTACTACAAATAATACTACTGCTACAACTACTACTACTAATTCTAGTCCTACTGCTACTACTACGATGACTACTACTACTGCTACTACTACAACAACAACAACTTATACGATGACGACCACTACTACTACTACAACCACTACTACTATTGCTGCTACTACTACCACCACCACCACTACTACTACTATCACAACAACTACTACTTCTACTACTTCTACTACTACTACTACCACTACTACTCCTACTGCAACAACTGCTACTGCTACTACAACTACTACTGCAATGACTAGAATAGCTACTATTACTACTACTACAACTACTACGATAAATACTACTACTACGACTACTACCATGGCTACTACTACCACTACTGCAACTATTTCTTCCGCTGCTACAACAAACAACTAGTACTATTGCCACTCCTCCTACTACTACCACAACTTCTACTACTGCTACTACTGGTATTACTACTACCACTACTACTACTACTCCTCCTCCGCCTCCTCCTCCTCCTCCTCCTCCTCCTCCTACTGCTACTCCTATGACTCCTACAGCTACTACTTCTACTACTACAACAACTTCTACAACCACTACAACTACCACTACTACTGCTGCTACTAGTAGTGCTGTTACAACAACAACTACTACTACAACGACCTCTCCTCCTTTTGCTACTACTACCACAACTACTAGTACTCCTACTACAACTACTACAAGTACGACTACTAGTACTACTACTGCTACTGCTTCTACTTCAACTACTACCTGTCCTACTCCCACTACCACAATTATTACTTCTGCTGCTACTACAACGTCTACTACAGCTCCTACTATTACTACTACAAGTACTAGTACTCGTATTACTACTACTACTGCTCCTACTGCAACTACAACTTCTACTACTACATCTACAACAACTAGTATTGCTACTGTCACTAAACTACTACAACAACTACTACTACTATTAATTCTACTACTATTATTACCACAAATAATACTACTACTGCTACAGCTACTACTACTAATACTAGTCCTACAGCTACTATTACTATGACTACTACTACTACAACAACAACAATAACAACTTATACGATGACCACCACCACCACTACTACTAGTTTAACTATTACTACTACTACTACAACCACTACTACTATTGCTACTACTACTACTACCACCACTACTACTACTACTACCACCACTACTCCTACTCCTACTGCAACAACTGCTACTGCTGCTACAACTACTCCTACTACCACTACTAGAATAGCTACTACTACTACTACTACAACTACAACGATAAATACTACTACTTCGACTACTACCATGGCTACTACTACCACTACTGTTACTATTTCTTTCGCTGCTACAACAAACAACTAGTACTATTGCCACTCCTCCTACTACTACCACAACTTCTACTACTGCTACTACTAGTATTACTACTACCACTACTCTTCCTCCTCCTCCTCCTCCTTCTACTGTTACTCCTACGACTCCTTCAGCTACTACTTCTACTACTACTACAACTTCTACAACCGCTACTACTACAACAACTACTACTGCTGCTACTAATGCTGTTACAACAACTACTACTGCTACAACTACCTCTCCTCCTTCTGCTACCATAAGTCTAACTTTTGCTACTACTACTACAACTATTAGAACTCCTACTTCAACTACTAAAAGTACGACTACTAGTACTGCTATTGCTACTGCTTCTACTTCAACTGCTTCCTCTCCACCTCCCACTACCACAATTATTACTTCTGTTGCTACTACAACTTCTACTACAGCTCCTACTATTACTGCTACAAGTACTAGTACTCGCATTACTACTAGTATTGCGTCTACTGCAACTACTACTTCTACTACTACATCTACTACAACTAGTATTGCTACTGTCACTAAACTACTACAACAACAACTACTACTATTAATTCTACTGCTACTCCTACAACTACTACTATTACTATGAATAATACTACTACTGCTACAGCTACTACTATTAATACTAGTCCTACTGCTACTACTACTATGACTACTACTACTACAACAACAACAACAACAACTTATGCGATGACCACCACCACTATTACTATTAGTTCTACTATTATTACTACTACTACTATAGCCACTGTTACTATTGCTACTACTACTACTACTACTACTACTACTACTACTACTACCACTACTACTACTACTGCTACTACTTCTACTACTACTACTACCACTATTCCTACTCCTACTGCAACAACTGCTACTGCTGCTACAACCACTCCTACTGCCACTACTAAAATAGCTACTACTTCTACTACTACTACAACTACTATGATAAATACTACTACTATGACTACTTCCATGGCTACTACTACTACCACTTCTGCTACTATTTCTTCTGCTGCTACAACAAACAACTAGTACTACTGCCACTCCTCCAGCTACTACCACAACTTCTACTACTGCTACTACTAGTACTACTACTACTCCTACTCCTCCTCCTCCTCCTCCTACTACTACTACTACTACCACAACAACAATAACAACAACAACAACTACTACTACTACTACTACTACGACTACTACTAATTCTACCGGTACTCCTACGACTCCTACAACTACTACTTCTACTACTGCTACCACTTCTACAACCACTACTACTGTTGCTACTACTAGTGCTGTTACAACAGCAAGTACTACTACAACTACCTCTCCTCCTTCTGCTACCACAACTCTAACTTTTGCTACTACTACTACAACTACTAGTACTCCTACTATAACTACTACAAGTATGACTACTAGTACTCCTATTGCTACTGCTTCTACTTCAACTGCTTCCTCTCCTCCTCCCACTACCATAATTATTACTTCTGCTGCTACTACAACTTCTACTACAGCTCCTACTATTACTGCTACAAGTACTAGTACTCGCATTACTACTAGTATTACTTCTATTGCAACTACTACTTCTACTACAACATCTACTACAACTTGTATTGCTACTATCACTAAACTACTACAACAACAACTACTACTATTAATTCTACTACTACTCCTACAACTACTACTATTACCAGGAATAATACTACTACTGCTATAGCTACTACTACTAATACTAGTCCTACTGGTACTGCTACTACGACTACTATTACTGCTACTACGACAACAAGAATAACTTATACAATGACCACCACTACTACTGCTTGTTCTACTATTACTACTACTAATACTACAACCACTGCTACTACTGCTACTACTACCGCCGCCACCACTACTACTACACGCACTACTGCCACTGCTGCTACTACTTCTACTACTACTACTACCACTACTCCTACTCCTACTGCAGCAACTGCTACTGCTACTACTACTACTCCTACAACCACTACTAGAATAGCTACTACTTCTACTACTACAACAACTACTACGACTACTACCATGGCTACTAGTACTATTGCCACTCCTCCTACTACTACCACAACTTCTACTACTGCTTCTACTACTACTACTACTACTACTACTACTACTACTCCTCCTCCTCCTCCTCCTCCTCCTCCTCCTCCTACTGCTACTCCTACGACTCCTATAGCTACTACTTCTACAACTACTACAACTTCTACAACCACTACTACTACCACTACTACTGCTGCTGCTGCTAGTGCTGTTACAACAATAACTACTACTACAACTACCTCTGCTCCTTCTGCTACCACAAATCTAACTTTTGCTACTACTACTACAACTACTAGTACTCCTGCTACCACTACTACAAGTACGACTACTATTACTACTACTGGTACTGCTTACTACTTCAACTACTACTTCTTCTACTTCTTCTACAACAACAACTACTACTACCACCACCACCCCTAACACTCCTACTACTTCTATTGTTGCTTCTACTACTGCTACTACTACTACTTCTGCCACTGCTTCTACAACCACTACCACCACCACTACTACTACTACTACTACTAGTAGTAGTACTACTACTATTACAACAACTGCTACTCCAACTACTGCTGCTACTCCTACTAATAATACAACAACTATTACTACAACTATAGCTGCAACTACTAGTAGTAGTAGTAGTCGTAGTAGTAGTAGTACGACTACTACTACTATTACAACAACTGCTACTCCAACTACTGCTGCTACTCCTACTAATAATACAACAACTATTACTACAACTACAGCTGCAACTACTACTACTACTACTACTGCTATTACTACTACTCCTGCTACTACTACTCCTGCTCCTACTCCTACTGCTGCTACTACTACAACTACTACAACTACTACTACTATTAGTACTCCGACTACTGCCGCTGCTTCTAGTCCTACTACTACTATTACAACTACTACTACTTCTTACACAGCAACAACAAAGACTTCTACTGCTACTACTACTTCTACTACTACAACAACACTTACTACTACTACTTCGACAACTAATACTATAATAACAACAACTACTACTACTACTGGTACTACAACCACCACAACTGTTACTACTACTACAAGTACTACCACTGGTACTACAAATACTACAAATACTACTATTACTACTGCAGCAATGGCTATTATAGCTACTACTACTACTACTACTACTACTATTACTGCTATTACTATTACTACTACTTCTACTACTACTCCTACTACTACTACAGCTACGAAAACTTCTCCAACTACTACTACTATGCCTGCTACTATTACTACTACTACTACTCCTCTCGCTGCTAGTACTACTTCAACTCATACTACCATTACTACTGCTACTATGTCTAGTACTGCTACTGCTATTACTACTACAACTACTGCTACAACTTCTACTACTACTTGTACTGCTACTACTACAATAGCTACAACTTCTACTGCTACTTCTACCACCACTATGCCAACTATGACATCAACAATAACTACTAAAACTTCTAAAACTACTATTACTGCTGCTGCTACTACTACGTCTGCAACAACTACAACTACTTCCACTACTAGCACCACCATTAATCCAACTTCTACAATGACAACTATGACTACTAATACTACTTGTACTACTACCTCTAGTGTACCTATAACTCCTACTACTGCTTGCACTACTACTACTACTGCTGCTGCTGCTGCTGCTGCTACTGCTACTACTACTACTACGACTACGACTACTACTACTGCTACTCCTAACACTCCTACTACTTCTACCACTGCTTCTATTACTACTACTACTACTACTACTACTACTACTACTACTACTATTGCTGCTGTTACTACTACTACTTCTGCCACTGCTTCTACAACCACTAGCACTACTACTACTACTACTACTACTACTACTACTATTACAATAACTACTGCTCCTACTACTGCTGCTACTCATACTACTACTACAATAACTACTACTATAAGTGCCACACCTACTACTATTGCAACTACTGCTATAGCTTCTATAACTACAACTGCAACTACTACTTCTAATACTACTACAATTACTACTATTGCTGCTACTACTACTCCTACTCCTACTCGTGCTGCTGCTCCTACTACTACTACAACTAAAACTACTAGTTCTCTAGCTACTGCTGCCGCTGCTAGTCCTAATATTACTATTACTACTGCTACTACTTCCACAACAACAATAACAACAACTACTACTACTATAACTCCAATTGCTACTGTAGGTACTCCTACTACTACTATTACAACAAATACGACTCCTTCTACTGCTTGTCCACCTACTACCATAACTACCACTACCACTATAACTACTAGACCTACGACTACTACTACTACTACTATAACTACTATTATCACTACACCAACTTCTACTACTACTACTACTATTCCTACTTTAGCCGCACCGAGTACTACTCTTCTAGAACAACAACAACTACTACTAACACTACTAGTACTCCAGGGGCTGCTGCTGCTATTGCTCCTACTACTACTATAACAATAACTACTACTGCTACAACTGTTACCACTTCTTCTGCAATAACTACTTCTACAATTGCTCCTACAATGACTACTACTACAGCAACTCCCATTATTACTTCTACCACTACTTCTACTTTTACAACAACAACAACTACTACTACTACTACCACTGCTACTATTACTACTACTACTACTCCAACTGCTCTAACTACTACTTCTTCTACTACTACTACTACTACTACTACTACTACTACTACTACTACTCTTACCACAGCTCCAACTACTACTACTACAAATATAATTACTACTACTACTATTGCTGCTCCTCCTCCTACTACAGCTAGTACTATTACTACTAGGCCTCCTACTGCTACTAATACTAATACTAATACTTCTACTACTACTACCACCACCACCACCACCACTACTACTATAATAACAATAATGACAACAACTACAACTATAACTATCACTATTGCGACTATTGCTACAACTACTACTACACTGACTATTACACCTACTCCTACTCCTATTGCTGTTGCTTCTCCTACTTCTAGAACAACAACAACTACTGCTACTAACATTATTACTACTACTACTTCTACTACTACTACTACTATTATTCTTACTGCTACTACTACTACTTCTACTTCTACTACTACCACTACTACTAATACTACGACTACAAGCATGACTACTACTTCTACTACTACTGCTACTACTATTACTACTAATACTATCGTAACTACTACAACTAAACTATCACTACTACCACTGCTACTACTGCGATTACCACTACTACTACTACTATCGCAACTGCTGCTGCTACTGCTACTACTTCTACTATTACTGCTACTACTACTACTACTGTAGCTACTACTAATACTTCTGCTACTGCTACTTCTACTACTACTACTACTACTACTGCAACAACAACAACTACTACTTCTCCTACTACTATAGCTACTACAACTTCTCCTACTACTACTATTGCGGCTACAACAACTACCACTACTTTCACTACTACCACTACTACTACAACAACTACAAATACTACTACAACCACTATTCCAACTACTACTACTCTTACTACTACTACTACTGCTGTTGCTGCTGCTATAACTACTACTACTACTTTCGTTAGTGCTACTGCTACAACTGCTACTGCTACTACTATAACCAATACTCAAACTACAACTACTCCTACTACTACTCCTACTCCAACTCCTGCTACGACTACTACTACTACTACTACTACTACTACTACTACTACTACTACTACTACTACTAAAACTGCTACTACTACTTCTACTACTACTATAAGTACTAAAACTACTACTACTACTACTACTATAACTACTACTTCTACAACCTGTACTACAACTATAGCTACTATTACTACCCTTACTACTACTACTACTACAATGACAACAACAACAACCACTACTACTCTTAGGGCTACTACTGCTATTGTTGCTACTGCTCCTACTACTATAATTATTACTATTACTAAAACTACTCTAACTACTACTACTGCTATTACGACTTTGACTCCTAATACTACTACTCCTTCTATTCCTTCTAATACTACTACACCTGCTATAACTCTTACTCCTACTCTTGCTCCAACTTCTACTCCTAGTCCTATTGCTACTACAGTTACTCCAACTACAACAACTACTACAACTACTACTATTATTACTATGATTACTACTACTACTACTTTCGATGCTGCTGCTACAACAATAACTACTACTACTAATAGTACTGCTATTACTACTGCTACTACAACAACTATAACTACTGCTACTATTATTAATACTACTACTACACTACTAATCCTACTACTACAACTACTACTCCTACTACTCCTACTCCTACTACTACTCCTTCTCCAGCACCTATTTATATTACTACACCTATGACTACTACTACTACTACTATAATTTCTACTTCCACCACCACTCCTTCCACTACTATTGCCACAACCAGTACTATTATTGTCACTGCTACTCCTACTACGACTACTACTAATACTATAACTACTACTACTACAACTACGACTGCTACTTCTGATGCTACTACTAATAATACTACTACTACTACAACTCCTCCTAATACTTCTACTACTTTCACTACTGCAACTACTGCTACAACAACAACAACAACTACTACTACTACTGTTACTGCTACTACTACTACTCCTCCTCCTCCTAACACTCCTCCTACTACTACTGCTACTACTACATTTACTTCGACCACTGGTTCTAATACAACTACTTCTACTAGTAGTAATAGCTATAGTAGTAGGATTAGTAGTAATAGTAGTAGTACCTAGAGTAGTAGCAGGAGTAGCAACAGTGGTAGTAGTAGCAATAGTAATAGTACTAGCAGCAGTAGTGTTAGTAGCAGTAGAACAAGCTATAGTAGTAGTAGCAGTGTATTATTAGTTATAGTAGTAGTAGTAGTAGTTGTTGTTGTTATTATAGTAGTCATAGTACGACTAGTAGTAGTTGTAGTAGTTGTAATAGTAGTAGTTGTAGAAGTATATGTATAATTAGAAGTGGTAGGATAAGTAGTAGTATTAGCGATAGCAATCATAGTAGCAGTTACAGTAGTAGTTGTACCATTAGAAGTGGTAGGGGTAGTTGTAGTAGCGGTAGCGACTATAGTAGTAGTTGTAGTAGTAGTTGTACCATTAGAAGTAGTTGTCGTAGTGGTAGTGGCAGTAGTAGTAGTAGTAGTAGTAGTAGTAGTAGTAGTAGTAGTAGTAATAGTAGTAGCAGTAGTGGTTGCAATAGTGGTAAGAGTATGAGAAGTAGTAGTAGTTGCAGTAGTAACTCTACCCTTACAAGTGATAGGAGAATTAGTAGTAGTAGAATTAGTAGTAGTAGTAGCAGTAGTAGTTGCCACAGTAGTAGTAGTAGTTGTATTTGTAGTAGTAGTAGTAGGAGTAGTAGTAGTAGTAGTTGCAGTAGTAGTCACAGTAGTCACAGTACTAGCAGTAGTATTAGTAGTAGTAGCAATAGCAGTAGTAGTAGCAAGAGTAGTTGTAGAAGTAGTTTCAATAGTAACAGCTGTGATAGTAGTATTAGTGGTAGCCATAGTAGTAGTAGTAGTAGCAACAGTAGTAATAGCAGAAGCAAAAGTAGTAGCAAAAATAGTAGTAGTAGTTATTGTTGAAGGAGCAGCAGTACTAGTAGTAGTAACAGCAGCAGCAGCTGTGGTAGTAGTAGAAGTAGTAATCGCAGTAGCAGATGCAAATGTAGTGGTAGTAGTTTTAGTAGAAGCAGTGGTAAAAGTAGTAGTACTAGTAGTAGCAGCAGTAGTAGCAGTGGCAGCAGCAGCAGTTGTAGTGGTTTTAGAAGTATGAGTTGTAATAGTAGCCGCAGTAGTAGTAGTAATAGTGATGATAGCAGCAATAGTTATAGTAGTAGTAGTAATAGTAGTAGTAGCAATTGTAATAGCAGTAGTAGGAGTTGGAGTACCACTACAAGTAGCAGCAGTAGAAGTGTAGATGTTGTAGTAGCATCAAAAGTAGTAGTAGTATTTGTAGCAGCTATAGTAGTAGTAAAAGTAGTAGTCGCAGTGGTAGTAGTTGTAGTAGTTGTAGAAATAGCCATAGAAGTAGTTAAAATAACCACAGCAATAGCAGTAGTAGTAATTATTATATTTGGAGTAGTAGAAGTGTTAATAGTAGCAGCAGTAGTAGTATTAGTAGTAGTAGCAGCAGCAGTAGATGTAGTAGTAAAAGTAGTAGAAGCAGTAGCAGCAGCAGTAGCAGTAGTAGTAGATTAGGAGAAATAGCAGTAATAGCAATAGTAACAATATTAGAAACAGTGGCAATAGAAATAGTAGGATCAATAGTAGCAGCTGTAGCATTATTAGTAGCAATAGAAGTAGTTGTAGTAGTTGTAATGGTAGTACTAAAAGTTTTCAGAGTAGTAGTCATAATAGCAGCAGTAGTAATAGTAGTGGTAGCAGCAGCAACAGCAGTAGTAGTAAGAATAGTAGTGGTAGTAGTTGTAGTAGTAATTGCAATAGTAGTAGTACATGTAGTAGTAATTATACCCAAGAAGTGGCAGGAGAAGTAGTAGTTGTTGTTGTTGTTGTTGTAGTTGTAAAAGTAGTAGTAATAGTAGCAGTAGTGGTAGTAGAATTAGAAGTATTAGTAGTAGCAGTAGCCATAGTAGCAATCATAGTAGTAGTAGGGGTAACAGTAGTTGTAGTTATAGAATTAGTAGTAGTAGTTGCAGTAGTAGCAGTTGTAGTAGGACTCATTGTAGTAGCAGTAGTACCAGTACTAGTCACAGTAAGAGTAGTAGCAGTAGTAGTGGTAGTAGTAGTAGTATTAGTCGCAGTTGTGGCAATAGTACTAGGAGTAGTCGGTGTAGCAATAGTTGCAGTTGTAGCCGCAGTAGTAATAGTAGTAGTAGTATTAGTATCAGTAGTAGCAGTGGTTGCTGAAGTAGTAGTAGTACTAGTAGTAGAAGTTGTATTAGTGGTGGTAGTGGTAGAACTATTGGTAGTAGTAACTGTAGTAGTAGTAGCGGCAGTAGTAGTAGTAGAAGTAATAATAGTAGTAGTTGTAGTGGTAGAAGCAGTAGTAGTACTAATAGTTGTTATTGTAGGAGCCATAGTAGTTATTGTAGTAGTTGTTGTTGTAATAGTTGTAGAGTAATAGTAGTATATAGTTGCAGAGTAATAGTAGTATTAGTAACATTAGTAGCAATAATGGCAGTAGTAGCAGTTGTAGCAGTAGTAATAGTAGTAGTAGTAGTAGCAGTAGCAACAATAGTTATAGTAGTAGTAGTAACAGTAGTAGCAACAGTAGCACTAGTAGTAGCCATAGTAGCAACAGTAGCAATAGTAGCAGTAGCTTGAAAAGTAGTAGCTGTGGGAATAACAGTAGTTGTAGTTGTAGTAGTAATAGCTGTAGTCGTAGTTCTAGCAGTAGTAATAGCAATAGTAGTCACAATTATTGCAATAGTAGTAGTCATACTAGTGCAGTAGTAGTAGTAATAGTATTAGAACTAGCAAGAGTAGTAGTAGTAGTAGTTGTTGTAGCAGTAGTCATTGTAGCAGCAGTAGTAGTAATAATAATAGTAGTAGTAATAGTGGAAGTCTTAGTAGTCGTAGAAGTAGCAGTAGTAGTGGTAGTAGTAGCAGCAGTAGCATTAGTAGCAGTAGTAGCAGTCGTGATATTAGTAGTAGTAGTATGATCATTAGCAGTGGCGATAACAGCAGTAGTAGCAGTAGCAGTAGTAACAGTAGTAGCTGTAGTAGCAATAGGAGTAGTAGCAGCAGCATAGTAGCAGTAGTAGTAGCAGAAGTAGTAGTAGTAGTAGCAGCAGCAATAGTAGTGTATTACTAGTAGTAGTAGTATAAGTAGTAGTAGCAACAATAGTGTTACTATTAATGGTAGAAGCAGTCATAGTAGTAGAGGTAGTAGTAGTAGGAGAAGTAGTAGTAGTCGCAGCAGCCGTAACAGTAGTGGCAGTAGTCATAGTAATAGTAGAAGTAGTAGTTGTTGTAGTAGAAGTAGCATAAGTAGCAGTAGTAGTAGCTAAAGTATTAGTAGTTTGAGTAGCAGTAGTAGTAGTAGTAGTAGCTAAAGTAGTAGTAGTTTGAGTAGCAGTAGTAGCAGCAGTAGCCGTAGTAGTAGTAATTATTGTTGTTGTTATTGTAGTAGTTATAGTTGTAGTTGTAGAAGTAGTAGTAGTGCAAGTAGTAGCTGTTGTAGTTGTAGTAGCTACAGTAATAGCAGTAGTAACACCAATTAAGGTGGTAGTATTTCTGGTAATGGCAACAACAATAGTAGTAGTGGTACAGAAGTAGTAGTAGTAGTGGAAGCAGTAGCAGTGGTCATTGTAGTAGTAGTAATAGTAACAGTAGTAGCAGTAGTAGTTGTAGTAGCAATAATTGTAGTGGTAGTGGTGGTGGTGGTAGTAGTAGTAGTAATAGTAGTCGTATCAGCAACTATAGCAGCAGTGGCAGTAGTAGTGGCAGCAATAGTAGTTGTAATAGTATCTGAAGTAGTAGTAGTAGTCGTGGTAGTAGAAGGAGAAGTAGTACTGTAGCAGTAGTAGTAGCAGCAATGGTATTAGTAGTAGTGTTAGTAGTGGTAATATTAGTAGTACTAGCAGTAGAATTACTGGTAGTAGTCACTGTAGTAGCAGTTGTAGTTGGAAAAGTAGTAGTAGTAGTAGCGATAGTAGTAGTAATAGCAGTAGAAGTTTGAGAAGCAGTAGTAGTAGCAATAGCTGTAGTAGTAGTACTAACATTAGTTGCAGTAGTAGTAGCAGTAGTAATTGTAGTAGTAGTAGTAATAATAGTAGTAGCTGTTGAGGTAGCAGTTGTAGTAGTAGCCGTATTAGCAGTAGTTTTGGTCATAGTAGTTATAGCAATAGCGAAAGTAGCAGCAGCATCAGTACTAGCAGTACTAGTAGTAGCAGTAGTAGCAGTATGAGAAGTAGTAGTAGTAGTAGTTGTTGTTGTTGGAGAAGTAGTAGCAGTAGTGGTAGTAGTTTTCGAACTTGTAGTAGTAGTACTGGTAATAGTAGTGGTAGGAGTAGCAATAGTAGTAGCAATTGTAGCAGTAGTAGTTGTAGTAGTAGTAGTAGAAGTTGTTGTAAGAGTAGTTGTAATAGTAGTTGTACAAATTATAGTAGTAGTAGTAGTAGTAACAGGAGTAGGAGCAAGAGTTCGGGTAGTAGTAGGAGTATTAGAAGTAGTAATAGTAGTAGTCGGCATAGTCGTAGTAGTAGTAGGAGTTGTTGGAGTGGCTATAGAAGTAGTAACAGTAGTAGTAGTAATAGTAGTAGAAGTGGTAGCAGTTGTGGTAGTTGAAGTAGTGGTTGTAGCTGTAGTAGTAGTATAAGCAGTAGTAATCGCAATAGTAGGTGTAGTAGCTGTAGTACTTGTAGCAGTAATAGTAATAGTTGTTGAAGCAGTAGTAGGAATAGTAGTAGTAGTTATAGAAGTAGTATTTGTAGTGATAGGTGTAGTATTAGTAGTACTAGCAGTAGCAATAGTAGTAGTAGCAGTAGTAGCAGTAGTAGTAGTATTAGTAGTAGTAGTAACAAAAGAAGTAGTTGTTGCAGTAGTAGTTGTAGTAGTAGTACTCGTAGTAATAGTATTAGTAGCAGTAGTAGCTACAGCAGTAGTAGTAATAGTTGAAGTACAAGTAGTAGTTGTATTAGAAGTGCAAGTAATAGTTGTAGTTGTAGTTGTAGTTGTAGTAGTAGTAGAAGTAGTAGCAGCACTAGTAGTAGTAACAGTAGTAGTAGCAGTAGCAGTAGTTATATTAGTAGTAATAGTTGTACTAGTAGCAATAGTAGAAGAAGTAGTAGTATAGTATGAGAAGTAGTTGTAGTAGTTATTGTAGTAGTAGCAGTCAAGTAGTAGTAGTAGTAGTAGTAGTAGTAGTAGTAGTAGTAGTAGTAATAGTAGTAGTAGTAGTAGTAGTGCTAGAGTTAGTAGTTGTAATTGGAGTTGGTGTAGGAGTTGGGGTAGTAGTAGGAGTAGGGGTAGTAGTAGTAGTAGTAGTAGTAGTAGTAGTAGTAGGAGTAGTAGTAGGAATAGTAGGAGTAGAAATAGAAGTAGTAGCTATAGCAGAAATAATAGTATAACCAGTAGCTATAGCAGCAATAATAGTAGAACTAATAGTCATAGCAGGAGGAGTATTAGTTGTAGTAGCAGTAGTAGTAGTAGTAGTGGTAGTAGCAATAGTAGTAGAAACAAAAGTAGTAGTAATAACCAAAGTAATAGCAGTAGTAGTAGTTATTGTAGTAGTAGTGGTAGTAGTCATAATAGTAGTGGAAGCACTTTTAGCAATAGTAGTAGTGATATTAGCAGTAGTAGTAGTAGTAGTAGTAGTGGTATTAGTAGCAATAGGTCTAGTAGTAGTAGTAGTTCTAGTACAACAGTAGTTGTCGTAGTACTAGTAGTAGTAGTACTAGCAGTAGTACGAGCAGTAGTAGGAGTAGGAGCAGTAGTAGCAGTAGTAGTAGGAGGAGTAGTTGTAGTAGTGGCAGGAGTAGGAGTAGGAGTAGTAATAGTTGTTGTGGTTGTTGAAGTATAAGTAGTATTAGTAGTAGTAGCTACAATAGTAGTAGTATTAGCAGCAGTAGCAAGGGTAGGAGTGGGACTAATAGTAATTGAAGTAGTGGTAGTAGTAAATAATAGTCGGAGTTGTAGTAGCAGTAGGAGTTGGAGTAGGAGTAGTAGAAGTTGCACAAGTAATAGAAGTAGTAGCAGCAGTAGCAGCTGCAATAGAAGTAGTAGCAGCAGTAGCAGCTGCAATAGTAGTAGTTTTATTAGTAGTAGTAGTACTAGTAGTACTAGTAGCAATAGGACTAGTAGTGGTAATAGTAGTAGCAGTAGTAATTTTAGTAGCGGCAGCAGTAGTAGTGGTAGCTAGAGTAGTAGTGGTATTAGTAGTTGTAGTAGTTGTGCTTGTCAGAGGAGTGATAGGAGTAGGAGTTGCAGTAGGAGTGGCAGTTGTAGTAGTAGCAGGGTTAGTAGTAGTTATTGTAGTAGAAGTAGCAGCAGTGGCAGTAGTAGTATTAGCAGTCATTGTAGTAGTAGTAGTGGTAGAAGTAGTTGAAGTAGCATTACTAGTAGTAGTAGTAGTAATAGTAGCAGTAGTTGTTGTAGTAGTAGGAGTACTAGTTGTAGAAATTTTACTAATAGTAGTAGAAGAAAAAGTACTACTAATAGTAGTAGTAGTAGAAGTAGTCGTTGTAATAGTACTACTAGTAGTAGTAATAGTAGTGTAAGTAGTAATAGTTGTAGTAGTAGTCGTAGGTGTTGATGTAGCAATAGGAGTTGGAGTAAGAGTAGTAGCAGTAATAGTAGTACTATTTGTAGTAGTGCTAGCAGTAGTACGAGTAGGAGTAGGAGTAGGAGTATGAGTAGTAGTAGCAGTAATAGGAGTAGGAGTTGTAGTAGTTGTGGGAGCAGGAGTAGGTGTAGTAGTTGTTGTTGTTATTGTTATTGAAGTAGAAGTAGTATTAGTAGTAGTTGTTTTTGTTGTAGTAGTAGTTGTTGTAGTAGTATTAGTAGTTGTATCAGTTGCAATAGTAGTATTATTCATAGTAGTAGTAGTAGTAGAAGGAGTAGTGATGGCAGTAGGAGTTTGAGTAGGAGCAATTGTACTAGTAATAGAAGAAGTAGTAGTTGTAGTAGCTGCACTAGTAGTATTTTTCGTACTAGTAGTAGTAGTAGTAGTAGTAGTAGTAGTATTAGTACTAGTAGTAGTAATAGTAGCAATAAAAGTAGTTACGGTAACATTAGTAGCAATAGTAATAGTAGTAGCAATAACAGTAGTAGTGGTAGCTGTAGTAGAAGTAGTAGCAATTATTGTAGGAGTAGCAGTAGTTGTAGTTCTTGCAGTAGTTGTAGTTCTCGGAGGAGTGGTAGGTGTAGGAGTTGGAGTAAGAGTGGCAGTACGAGTTGTAGTAGTAGTACTAGTACCAGTACTAGTAGGAGTAGTAGTAGTTGCAGCTGTAGGACTAGGAGTAGTAGTATTAGTAGTAGGAGGAAGAGGAGGAATAGTAGTAGTAGTAGTAGTAGTGAAATTAGTAGTAGGTGGAATAGTAGTAGTAGAGATAGTAGCGTTAGCAGTAGTAGCAGTAGTAGTAGTAGCTAGAGCAGTAGCAGTTGAAGTAATGGCTCGCGTAGTAGTAATAGAAGTTATTGTTGTTGTAGTAGCAGTACAAGGAGTAGTAGTAATTCTAGTAGCAGAAGTAATAGTAGGGTGGCTTTAGGGCTTGGAGTTGGTGTATGAGTAGTAGTAGTAGCAGTAGTAGTAGCAGAAGTGGCAGTAGTAGTAGTAGGAGGAGGAGTAGTAGTAGAAGTAGCAGTAACAATAGTCTTAGTACTAGAAGTAGCAGTAGTTATATTAGTACTAGGAGTTGCAGCTGCAGCAACAGTAGTTGTAGTAGTAGTTGTTGTTGTTGTTGCAGTAGTAGTAGTAGAAATAGTAGGTGTTGTTGATGTAGGTGTTGTTGTAGTAGTAATAAGAGTAGGTGTAGTAGTATGGGTCATAGTAGGAGCAGTAGTAGTAGTAATAGTAATAGTAGGAGTAGCAATAGGAGGAGGAGGAGCAGTAGTAGTAGCAACAACAGTAGTAATAGCAATGGATGTAGCAGCAGTAGTGGAAGTAGAATTAGTGGTTGTAGCAGTAGTAATCATTGTAATAGGAGTAGTAGCTGCAGTAGTAAAAGTAGTAGTAGTAATAATTGTTGTAGTAATAGCAGTAATAGTAGCTGAATTAGTAGTAGCAATAGTAGCAGTAATAGTAGAAGAAATAGTAGTAGTAGTACTTGAAGTAATAGGTGTAGGAATAATACTAGTTGTGGTAGCAATAGTAGTAGTAGTAGTAGCAATTGTAGTAGGACTACTAGTAGTAACTGTAGTAGTTGTTGTAGTGGTAGCACTAGTAGTAGTTGTAGCAGTAATAGTAGCAGTAGTACTACTACTACTAGTAGTAGTAAGAGTATAAGTAGTAGTAGTAGTAGAAGTAATAGGAGTTGTTGTAGTTGGAGGAGGAGGAGGAGGAGGAGTAGTAGTAGTCATATAAGTACCAGAAGGATTACTACTGGTAGTAGTCGTAGTAGCAGTAGTAGTAGTTAGCAGTAGTAGTAGTAGTAGTATTTGTAGTAATAGGTGTAGGAGTAGTACTACTAGTGGTGGCAACAGAAGTGGTAGTAGTAGTATCAGTCGCTGTAGTAGGACTAGTAGTACTACTAGTAGTAGCTATAGTAGTAGTACTAATGTTAGTAGTTGTAGTAGTAGTACAAGTAGTAGTTGCAGTAGTAGTAGTAACAGTAGAAGTAGTTGCAGTAAAAGTAGTATTAATAGTAGTTGTAGTAGTTGTAGTAGTAGTAGTAGCAGTAAGAGTATAAGTAGTGGTAGTAGGACTAGTAGTAATAGTTGTAGTTGTTAGAGGAGGAGGAGGAGGAGGAGTAGTAGTAGTAGTCGTAGGAGTACCAGTAGTAGTAGTAGTAGTAGTAGTAATAGTAGTGGTCGTAGGAGTAGTAGTAGTAGTAGTAGTAATAGTAGTAGTCGTAGGAGTAGTAGTAGTAGTAGTTGTTGTTGTTGTAATAGTAGTGTAATAGCAGTAGAAGTAGTACTAGTAGTAGCAGGAGTTGTAGTAGTAGTAGTAGTAGGAGTAGAAGTAGTAGTAGTAGTAGTATTAATAGTCATTGTAGTAGTAGTCGTAGTAGTATTAGTAGTCATTGTAGTAGTAGTAGTAGTAGTAGTAGTAGTAGTTGTTGTTGTTGTTGTTGTTGTTGTAGTAATAATGGAAGTAGTAGTAGCAATAGTACTAGTAATAGTAGTAGTAGGAGTGGTAGTAGTAGTAGGCGCAGTAGTAGTTGTAATAGTAGTAGTAGTACTAATAGTAGTAGTATTAGTAGTATAGTAGTAGTAGAAGTTGTTAGGTGTACAAGTAGTAGTAGGAGTTGGAGTAGGAGCAGCAGTAGTAGTATTAGTAGTGCTAGTAGAAGTAGTACTAGCAGAAGTATGGGTAGGAGTAGGAGTGGGAGTAGTTGTGGCAATTGTAGCAGTAGGAGTAGTAGTACTCGTGGTAGTAGCCGGAGTAGGAGTAGTAGTAGTTGTTGTTGTTGTTGGTGTTGTAGTACCAATAGTATTTGTAGTAGTATTTGTAGTAGTAGTAGTATTAGTGATTGTAGTATTAGTTGTAGTAGTATTAGTAGTAGTACAAAGAGTAGGAGTAGGAGTAATAGTAATTGGAGCAGTGGTAGTAGTAGGAGTAGTAGGAGTAGTAGTAGCAGTAGGAGTTGGAGTAGGAGTAGAAGCAGTTGCACTAGTAATAGAAGTAGTTGTAGTAGTAGCAGGTGCAATAGCTATAATTGTAGTAGTAGGTAGAGGAAGAATAGTAGTACTAGTAGTCGTGGGAGTAGGAGTACGGGTGGTAATAGGAGTAGTAATTGTAGCAATAGTACTAGTAGTAGGAATAGCCATAATAGCAGTAGTTGGGTTAGCAGCAGTAGTAAGCGCAGTAGCAGCTGCAGTAGTAATAGTAACAATAGTAACAGTAATGGTAGCAGTTGTAATAGGAGTCATAGTGGAAGTGCTAGTACTAGTAGCAGCAGCAGTAGTAGCTATAGTAGTAGTAGAATTGGTGGAAGTAGTAGTAGTGGTAGCAGCAGAAGTCATAGTAGCAGTTGTAGATGAAGTAGTATTTGGAAAAGTAGTAGGAGTAGAAGTTGGAGTTGGGAGTACTAGTAGCAAAAGTAATAGTAGTGCTAGCAGTATTAGTCACCATAACTGTAGTAGTTGTAGTAGGAGTAGTAGTAGCTGTAGTAGTTGTAGTCATAGGAATAGTAGTAGGAGTAGTAGTTTTTGTAGTGGTAGCAATAGTAGTAGTATTAGTAGTGGTGGTAGTAATAGTAGCAGAAGTAGGAGTAGTAGTTGTAGTAGAGGTAGTAGCCATAGCAGTAGTGGCAGTAGTAGTAGCAGTAGTAATAGCAGCAAAAGTAGTAGTAGTAGTAGTAGAAGTAACAGTAATACAAGTAGTAGTAGTTGTTGTTGTAATGGTAGTAGAAGCAGTAGTAGCAATAGTTGTAGTAATAGCATCAGTCGTATTAGTAGTAGTAGTAGTATTAGTATTTGTAGTAATAGGTGTAGTAGTAGCACTACTAGTAGTGGCAACAGAAGTAGTAATAGTAGTTGCAGTAGTTGTAGTATAACAAGCAGGAGTAGTAGTAGTAGTAATAGTAGAAGTTGTTGTTGAAGTGGTAGTTGCAGTAGTAGTAGTAGTAGTTGTTGTTGTTGTTGTTGTTGTTGTTGTTGAAGTATTATTAGTAGTTGTAGCAGCAGTAGTAGTAGCAGTAATAGTAGTAGTAGTAGTGGTGGTAATAGAAGTAGGAGTAGTGGTATTAGTAGTAGTAGGAGTTGCAGCGGCAGCAGTAGTTATTGTTGTAGTTGTAGTAGTAGAAGTAGTAGCATTACTAGTAGTAGCAATAGTAGTAGCAGTAGTGGTGGTAGTAGTAGTAGTTGAAGTAGTTGTAGTACTAGAAGTAGTTGTAGTTGTAGTTGTAGTAGTAGTTGGATAGGTAATTGTAGTAGTAGTGGTGGTCGTAATAGTAGTAGTTTGAGTAGCAGGACTAGTTGGCACAGCAGCAGTAGCAGCTGCAACAGTTGCAGTAGTAATAGTAGTGGTAGCAGTTGTGGTAGGTGTGCTAGTAGTAGTAGTAGAAGAAGAAGTAGTAGAAGTAGTAGTAGTAGTAGCAACAGAAGTCTTAGTAGCAGTGGTAGATATAGAAGTATTTGGAATAGTGGTAGGAGTAGGAGTTGGAGTTGGAGTAGTAGTAGCAGAAGTAATAGTACTACTAGTAGTATTAGTCACTATAGTAGTAGTAGTAGGAGTAGTAGTAGTAGTAGTAGCTATAGTAGTTGTAGTCGTAGTAGTAGTAGTATTCATAGTAGTTGTTGTAGTAGTAACAGTAGTAGTAGTATTGGTAGTAGTAGCAATAGTAGCAGTAGTAGGAGCAATAGTAGTAGTAGTGGTAGTAGCGGTAGCAGTAGTCACAGTAGTTGTAGTAGCTGGAGCAGGAGTAGTAGTAATAAAAGTTATAGTAGTAGGAGCATAAGAAATAGTAATACTAGTAATAATAGTTGTAGTAGTAATAATAGTAGAAGTAGTAGTAGCAATAGTAATAGTAATAACAGTAGTCGTAATAGTAGTAGTAGTTGTAGTAGTATATGTAGTAATAGGTGTAGCAGTAGTACTAGTAGTAGCAATGGAAGTAGTAGCAGTAGTTGCAATAGTAGTAGTACTAGTAGCATTAGTAGTAGTAATAGTAGTAGTAGTTGTTGCCATAGTTGTAGTAGCAGTAACAGTAGTAGTAGAAATAGTAGTAGTTGAAGCACTAGTAGTAGTAGAAGAAGTAGTAGTGGTGGTGGTGGTGGTAACATTACTAGTAGAAGTAGTACTAATGATAGTGGTAGTAGTAGTAGTAGCAGTACAAGTAATTGTAGTGTTAGTAGTAGTACTATTAGTACTTGTTGTAATAGGAGTTGGTGCAGTAGTAGGTGTTGTAGTTGGGGCAATGGTAGTAGTAGTAGTTGTACTAGTAGTAGTAGGAGTAGTAGTTGTAGAAGAACTAGTAGGAGTAGAAATAGAAGTAGTAGATGTAGTAGCAGTAATAGTAGAAAAAGTAGTAGTAGCAGGAGTAATGGTAGTGTTGGTAGTAGCTGTAGTAGAAGTAGCAGAAGTGATAGTTGCAGTAGTAGTAGTATCAATAGTAATAGTAATGATGCTACCACTAGTACTTCTACAACTGCTACCACAACTACTACTTCTACTTCTACTACTACTACTCCTCCTACCACTACTTCTACTACTACTACTACTACTACTACTATCACAACTATTGCAACAACAACTATTACTACTATAACTACCACAACTACCACAACTACTACAACTACTACAACTACTATTACTGCTACTACCACTACTACTACTACGACTATACTACTACTACTACTACTCCTACTCCAACTACCACCCCAACTACTATCCCTACTACTACTTCGGCTACTACTCCACCTCCTACTACTACCCCAACTTCTTTTAATACTATTAATGCTGCTACTACTTCTACAACAACTACTACAACTTCTACTACTACTATTGCTACTCCTTCTCCTCCTCCTACTGCTACTACTACTACTACTTATCTGACTGCTACTAGTGGCACTTCAACTACTACTACTACTACTACTAGTGGTACTTCAACTACTACTACTACTACTACTAGTGCTACTTCTACTACTACTAATGCTACAACTCCTGCTGCTACTGCTATTACTGATGCTGCTCCCAATGCTACTGTAACTCTTAGACCAACTACTACTACTACTACTACTACTACTACTGCTGCTACTACTACTACTACTCCTACTACTACTACTACAACTACTGATACAACTACTACGGCTACTCGTACTACTACTTCTACTACTACCCTGACTGCAATAACAACAACAACAACTACTACTACTACCACCACTACTACAGCTACAACAACAACTACAACAACTACTACTCCAACTACTAGTACTGCTATTACGCCTAGTAACACTACAGCCACTACTACTACTACCTTTAGTACTACTCCTACTCCAACTCACTCTCCTACTACTATACCTACTACAACTTCTACTAGTATTACTACTACAACAACTACTACTCCTACGACTGCAGCTACTACTGTTGTAGCAATATTCATACTATTAATACTACTGCTGCTATATTATACTACTGCAGCACTATTTCTAATCCTTCTACTACTACTACTTCTACTTCTACCACTACTACTTGTGCCACTACTAGTACTACTACTTCTACTACTATTACTCCTGCTACTACTACTATTCCTACTATAACTTCTGCTAATACTGCTACTACAATAACCGCTACTACTACTACTTCTACTACTAGTACTTGTGCCACTACTAGTATTACTACTTCTACTACTACTACTACTACTATTACTATTCCTACTATAACTTCTGCTAATACTGCTATTACAATAACCACTACTACTACTACTTCTACTACTACTACTACTCCTGTTGCTGCAACTACTACTATTGTTGCAAATACTTCAACTACTACTACTACTCTGGGTACTACTACTACTATTACTACTGCTGTTGCTGCTGCTCCGACTAACACTACTACTACCAGAACTACTACTACACCTACTACTACAACAACAACTAGAACAACAACTATTACTGCCTAAACTATTACAACTTCTGCTTTTGCAACTACAATACTATTTCAACAACAATTACTAGCACTACCACTACAACAACATCTACTACTATCACTGCTACTATTGCTACTATTACTACTTCTACTGCTGCTGCTATTACTACTAGTACGAAAACTACTACTACTATAGTTGTTGCCCCTACTACTCCAACTTCTACTACTACTATTACCATGACTACTACCACAACAACAACTATTAATACTACTACCACTCCTTCTCCTACTACTACTATTACCACTGTTACTACTACTATTGTTACTACTACTACTACTCCTACTATGACTTCTACTACTACAACTACTACTGCAATAGCTTCAACAACAACTACTACTACTTCTCCAACAACCATCACTACTAGTACTACTAGTACTACAACAACTACTACTAATGTTACGATTTCTGCTAGTACTATACTTCTCCTATTATTAGTAACACTACTACTACTATTGCTGCAACAACTACTACTACTAAGCTCGCAACTGCTTCTGCTACTATGACTATTGTTGCTGCTGCTACTACAAATACCACTATTGCCACTACTCATGCTGCTGCTGCTCCTGCTGCTAGTACTACTGCTACTAGCACTACTACTACTGCTACAAATACTACAACTATTATGCAACTACTAGTACTAGTACTACTTCTACAACGCTTACTGCTATGACTACTACTACTACTGCAACTACTACTACCACAACTAGTACTACTACAACTACTACGACTACTACAACTCCTATTACTACTACTACTACTACTAATAATAATAATACTAGTACTACAACAACAACAACCACTACTACTACTACTACTACTACGACCACTACTACTACTAGTACTGCTACTATTAGCACTACAACTACTATTACTACTATTATTACTACTACTACTATTACAACAACAACTACTACTACTACAACTGCTACCTCTACTACGACTACTACAACTACTACGACGACTATTGTTGTTGCCACTACTTCTACTACCACTAATACGACTCTTGCTACTAATGCTACTACTACTAGTACCTCAACTTACAAAACAACAACTAATTCTACTACTTCTACGACTGCTACTACTACTATTATCCCTACTACTGCTACTACTGCTACAATTGCTACGACTACTACTACTGCTAATACTACTACTATTGCCCTTGCTTCTACTGCTACTATTGCATCTACTACTACAACTCCTGCTACAACTAGTACAATGGCAACTACTACTACTACAACTATTACTACCACTAGTACTCCTCCTCTTCCTCCTCCTCCTCCTCCTCCTACTACTACTACTACTACAACTACTACTATTACTGCTACTACTACTACTACTACTAATGCTACTACTAATGCGACTTCTACTACTATTAATTCAACTACAACTACTTCTACTATAACTACTACTACTGCTACTACAATTACAACTACTACTGCTACTACTACTACTGTGACTACTACTACTTTTGCTATAATAACAATAACTACAACCGCTACTACTGCTACTACTGCTACAACCGCTACTATTACTACTACTGCTACAACCGCTACTACTACTACAACAACAATAACTACTACTACTACTATTGCTACAACTACTACTATGACTTCTACTACTACTAATATTACTCCTACTACTAATACTACTACTGCTTCCACAATAGCTACTACTCATATAACTCGTTCTATTTCTACCACTACTAGTACTGTTACTAATGCTACAACTACTACTATGACTTCTACTACTACTAATATTACTCCTACTACTAATACTACTACTGCTTCCACAATAGCTACTACTCATATAACTCGTTCTATTTCTACCACTACTAGTACTGTTACTAATGCTACAACTACTACTATGACTTCTACTACTACTATTGCTATTACTACAAGTACAACAAGTACTCCTACTACTAGTATTGCTCCGAGTACTACTACAGCAAATACAGTTGCTACTGTTACTACTACTACGACAACTATTACTACTATCGTTACTACAACTCATACTACTACAACTACGACTACAAGTACTCCTACTACTACTACAACTACTATGAATGCTCTAACTATTATTACTTCTGCTACTATTTCTTCTACTCCTACTACTTCGACTACGGCAAATGCAATAGCTACTCCTACTACTACAGCTCCTACCCAACTGCTACTACTACGACTGCTACTACTACGGCTACTAGTAATACTCCTTCTACCTCTACTACTACTACTGTTACTACTCCAACTGCTACTGCTTCTCTTAGTAGTGATACTCCTACGATGACTACCCCAACTACTACTGGTACAGCAACCACTACTGCTACTACTAATACTCCTACTACTACAGTTGCTACTGCTACTCCTAATACAAATACTACAACTCCAACTATTACTACTTCTCCAACTACCACTCGTGCTACAACTTCTCCTACTTCTCCTCCACCTACAACTACTACTACTAGTATTGCTACTACTATTGCTACTACTACTAATACTATGGCTACTGCAGTTGTTATTACCACTTTCGCTATAACAACTACTTCTGCTACTACTTCTATTGCTACTGCGGCTGCTATGACTAGTACAACTACAACTTCTGCTCCTACCACTGCTACTTTAGCTACTATAGCTACTACTACTTCTGCTACTACTACTACTACTACTACTACTACTTCTACTTCTACTTCTGCTACTACAGCAACTACTATGTCTGCTACTACTACTACAACAACTACTACAACTATCGTTACTACTGCTACTACTGCTACTACCACAACAACGTCTATTACTTCTTGTACTAGTACTATCCTACTATTACTACTTCTGGTACTACTACTGCAACTTCTACTACTACTACTTCTACTACTTCCACTACTTTCATTGCTACTACATCCGCTACTACTACTACTGCTGCTGATTCAACAATAACTACTGCTACCATTACTTCGTCTACTTCTGCTATCACAGCTACTACTGCTAGTACTTCTACTACTATGACTTCTACTCCTACTACAACAACTACTACAACTATAGCTACTACTGCTACTACTACTACTTCTCCGACTACTACTACTACTTCTACAACTACTAGTATGACTACTTTTGTTACAATAACTACTAGGACTTCGACTAGTACTACTGCTGCTGCTGCTACTACTACTACTATAGCTTCTACTACTGCTACCACTATTACTTCCACTACTACTATTACTATTGTTACCGCTACTACAACCACGGCTACAACTGCTATTATTGCTATTATTACTACTGATGTAATGGCTACTACTACTATGGATGCCACTGCTACTACGGCTACTGTTAGTACTGCTACTACTAATACAGTTGTTGCAATTATTTCTATTACTACTACTACTGCTGCTACTCCTACTAATACTACTTCTGCCACCGCTACTACTCCTACAACAAATATTACTCCTACTACTACTACTACTACTACTATTGCTGCTGCTACAACTTCTACAACTGTTACTTCTACCACAACAGCTACTACTAAGATTACTACTTCTACAATGACTACTTTCGGTACTACTATTACTACTCCTACTACCACTGCAATGACTACTTCCTCTACTATTATTACTACTCCTACTACTACTGCCGCTACAACTTCTACTGCTAATATAACAACAATAACAACAACAACTACTACTACTAGCACAAATACTTTAGCAATTGCTACTACTATAACTACTACTACCACGTCCACAGCTACTACTGCTACTACAATAACAACTACTACTATGACGACGACGACTACTACTACTACTGTTCCTACAACTACTTCTACTAATACTAATACTGCTCCAACTGATACAACTATTGCTGCTGCTGCTACTACTGCTACTACTACTACTACTAATATAACTACTTCTACTACCACTACTACTACTATAGCTTCAACTACTGCTACTACTTCTACTGCTACTACTACTGCTACTGATACTACTACTACTACTACTACTACTACTATTATTACTACTACTGCTGCTACTACGACGACTACAACTGTTGCTATTGTTGCTACTACTACTACTGATGCAACTGCTACTACTACAACTAATGCTACCACTACTACTGCTACTACTGCTCTAGCTTCTGCTACTGCTATTATTACGACTTCTGCTACTCCTGCGAATACTACAGCTGCCACTACTACTATTGTAATAACTAGTATTACTACTACTTCCACTAACTACTGCTGCTGCTGCAGCTACTTCTGCTGCTAATAGATCAACTACAACAACTACTACTACGACTACTACTGCTATGACTACTACTTTCGCTAGTTCTATTACTACTACTACTACAACTACTACTACTGCTACAACTATTATGGATCAACAACAACAACTACCAAAAATACTACTACTAGTACTACTACTACAGCTGTTGTTGTTGCTGCTACTACTACTACTACAACTACTATAACTACAACTACTTCTATAACTACCACTGCTATTAAGACTATTGCTACAGCTACTATTTCTATGACTACGGCTACTACTACTACTACTAATACAATTATAATTACCACCACTACTACTACTTCTCCTACCACTACTCCTACTGCTACTACGACTACTAGCTGCTACTACTATTAGTACTATTGTTGTTCTTGCCACTCCTACTACTACTAGTACTATTGTTGTTGTCGGTACTGCTGCTGCTACTACTATTACTACTACAGCTACAACTGCTACTACTACTTCCAGTGCTACTACTACTACCACTACTAGAATTGCTGCTACTACTACTACAACAGCTACTACTACTACTACTACTACTACAATTACTGCTACTTCTACTACTAGTACTACTGGCACTACCACTACTACTACTCATATAACAACAACGACTGCTATTGCTACTTTTTTTCCTACTACTGCTGTTGCTATAACTTTTGCTATTGCTATTACTACTACTACTACTACTAATACTATTTCCACTACTACTACTACTACTACGACCACAAATACCACTATTGCTGCTGCTACTTCTATTGCTTCTACTACAACTAATACAAGTACTATTGCGACTACTACTACTGCACTACTACTACTACCACTACTGTTACTACTGCTGCTGGTGTAGCTGCTAATGCTACAACTGCTACTACTGCTACTACTACTACTATTACTGCTTCTGCTACTAGTACAACTGATACTGTTGCTACTACTACTACTGCTTTGACAACAAGTGGTACTAGTACAACTGCTACTACTTCTGCGACCACTATTGCAGCTTCTACTACTGCTACAACTACTACAACTACTGCAGCTACTAGTACTGATACTACTGCTACTTCGTGTACTACTTCGGCAACTCTTGTTGCGGCTTGTACAACTGCAACTACAACTACTGCAACTACAACTACTATTGCTACTATCACTACTGCTGCTACTACTATTACAGCAGCTACTGCTGCTACTGCTAATATTGATGCTGTTGCTGCTACTACTACCTCTACTACTGCTATTACTACTACTACTATAACTACTTTTGGTGTTGCTGCTATTGCTAATGTTGCTGCTATAGCTTCTACCACTATCAATGCTATTACTTTTCCTTGTACAACTACTGCAACTAATACTACTACTGCTAGTACTATTAATAATAGTACTATGGCTACAACTGCTGCAGCTCCAGTTACCACTACTACTGCTGCCGATGCTACAACTACTACAACTACTACTTCTAGTGCTACTACGACAACTACTACTACGACTACAACGACAAATGCTACTAATACTACTGCTATTACTACTATGGCAACTACTACTACTACTACTAGTACTAATGCTACTACTTTTGCTACTACTACTACTGCAACAACTACTGCAACTACTAGTACTACTTCAACTACTACTGCTAATATTACAATTGGTACTACTACTATTGTTGCTGCTACTGTTGCTACTACTACTGCTACTACTACTAGTCTGGCTATTACTAATACTACTGTTGCAGCTATGGCTACTGCTACTACTACTACTACTCCTCCTCCTACTACTATTACTGCTACTACTACTACTCTGGCTACTACTACTTCTACTGCTACTACTACTGCTATCACTACTGCAACTAAAGATACCACTATAACTACCACTGCTGCTACTACTACGGCTATAAATACAACTAATACTACTACTGCCACTACTACTCCTGCTGCTTGTACTATTATTGCTGCTAATACTACATGTACTACTGCTACTACTACTACAGCAGCTGTTGCTACTACTCCTACTAATATTGCTATAGTTACAATGGCTACTACTACAATACCTACTACTAAAACTGCTACTCCTTCTTCTCCTACTACTACTACTGTTATTGCAACTACTATTACTACTACTACTATTCCAACTCCTACTCCTACTACTACTACTATTACTTCTACTACTACAACTACTAGTACAACTACTAGTACAACTACTACTACAGCTACTACCACTAATACAAAAACAACTACTACTGCTATTGTTGCTGCTAGCACTCCATTGCTACTGCCACTGCTGCTGCTACAACAACAACTACTACTATGACCGCAACTACTTCTGCTACTACGACTATTGCTACTACTGCAACTACAAGTACCACTACTTCTAATACTAATGCTGCTGCTGCCACTGCTGCTAGTACTATTGCTACAGCCACTACTACTGCTGCTGCTACTGCTACTACTACTATTACTACAACTATAATTAGTATTGCTACTACTATTACTACTACTACTACTACAGCTATTATTACTACTGCTGCTGCTGCTGCTACTATTAGTATTACAACTACTATTACTATGACTACAAGTACTGCAATTATTACTACTACTAGAATTATTACTACTACTACTACTTCTGTCGCTACTACTACTATAACTAATTCTCATTCTATTACTACTACTGCTACTTCTACTATGACAACTACCACTACTAGGACTACTATTCTCGTTACTGCTACTTCCACTTCCTCTACTACGACACATGCAACTACTACTACTACTATTACTACTACCCCAACTACTAAGACAACTACTACTACTTCTACTACTGCTACTCTAACTACTTCTCTTACTACTATAGCTATTGCTAATTGTAACACGACTTCTCCTACTACTACAACTGCTACTATTGCTTTTATTACTACTGCTACTACCACTGCTACTGTTGCTTCTACTTCTGCTGCTATTACTATTGCTGCATCTACAATTACTGCTATTACAACTACTATTGCTGCTGCTGCTACTACGGCTACTACTATTGCTATTACTAAAGCGGCTATTACTAATACTTCAGCTGCAACTACTGCTTCTACTCCTACAACAACAACTACTACGACTACGACTACTCCAACTACTACAACTCCAACTACTACTACTCCTACTCCTACTACTCTAATACTTCTACTACAATAACTACTACTACTACTACTACAACTACTGCTACTATTACTACTCCTACTCCTCCCACTACTACTACTAATCTTACTCTACTACTACTACTACAAGTACTCCTACTACTACTCCTACAACTACTACTACTACTACGCCTACTACTCAAACTACTACTACTCCTACTTCTACTTTTCCTACTCGTAATACTTCGAATACTACACCTAGTACTACTACAACAACTACTACAATTACTACCAATACTTCTACTGTTGCTGAAACCTCTGCTACTACAACTTCTACTACTACTCCTACTCCTACTCATCCTCCTGCTACTGTTACTACTACTACTCCTACTACTGCTACTAAAACTCGTATTCCTACTTCTCCTACTGCTACTACTGCTACTAAAACTCGTATTCCTACTTCTCCTACTGCTACTACTGCTACTACTACAACTTCTACTACTACTAACCTTACTCTTACTCCTACTCCCACTACTACTACAACTAACAATAGTATGACTACTACTACTAAAGCTACAACTATTACTACTACTAATACTATTACCACTACTCCTCCCACTACTACTTCTACCAATACTACCACTGCTACAACGACTACTACTACTACAAGTCCGACCGCAATTGCTGCTACTACCACAACAACCATTACTAGTACTACTACTGCTACTTCTTCTACTATTACAACTATGACTCCTACTCCTACTCCTAGTACGGCTACTCCTATTCCTACTCCTACTACAACAACTACTACTCCTACTCCTACCACAACAACAACTACTACTACTCTACAAGTACAACTGCTACTACAAGTACTCCTACCACTACTACTACTATTACTCCTCCTCCTCCACCTCCTCCTCCTCCTCCTCCTCCTCCTCCTACTACTACTACTAGTACTACTACTACTACTACTACTACTACTACTACTACTACAGCAACAACAACAACAACTACTACTACTACTATATCTACTACTACTACTAAAACTACTACAACTACAACTTTTAGTACTACTACTATTGCTGCTGCTACTACTACTACTACTACTACTCGTACTCCTACTACCGCAACTACTACTTCACCTACTATTGCAACTACTTATGCTACTACAACTACTAGTGCTACTACCCCTACCATTGCTCTGACTACTCCTGCTCCTGTTCCTACTCCTACGACTGCTACTGCAACTACTACTCCTATTCCTACTCCAAGTACAACTACAACTGCCCTTACTCCTACTGCTGCTACAACAACTACTACTCTACTAGTAAAACTGCTACAACTAGTAGTCCTACTACTACTACAACAACAACAACCACCATAACAACAACTACTACTACTTTTACTACTACTACAACTACTACGACTACTGGTGTTGCCGCTGTTGCTGCAGTTGCTACTATTAATACTATTACTATTTTATACCACTACTGCTGCTGCTACTGCTACTGCTTCTACTATGACTAATACAAGTACTACTACTACTTTTATAACTTCAACTGCTACTACAACTACTTGAATCAATACTACTACGACCATTAGTACTACTACTATTACTACTGCTACTACTACTACTACTACTACTACTACTACTACTACTACTACTACTACTACTACTACTTCTACTACTGCCACTACTATAACTAATACGACTGCTACACTTGCTACTTCTACAACTATTAGTTCTACCACTGCTACTGTTGCTCCTATGCCTTCAGCTACTACAACTACAATTACCACTACTACCGCTACTGCTATAACTACATCCATTAGTACTACTAGTACTAACATTACTACTAGTACTAACATTACTACTGTTACTACTACTACTGCTGCAACTATGATTGCTACTACTGCTACAACAACTACTACTATTACTACTACTACTACTACTAATTTTACAACAACTACTACTACTGCTACAATTGATTATGCTGCTACAACAACTACTACTAGTATTGCTGCTACTACTAACACTACTACTATTGCTACAAATACTGCTACTGCTACTACTGCTGCTGCTGCTGCTATCACTACTACTACTACTAATACTTCTACTACTACTAATACTACAACTTCAACAACAATTGCTACTACTACTATTACTGCTACTACTACTACTACTACTACTACTACTACAGTGACTACTAGTACTGCTACAACACTACTACTTCTGCTGCTATTGCCGCTACTACTAGTGCTACTACAACTACAGATGTTGCGACTATGGCTACTAAAACTGCTATAATTGCTGCGCTTGCTCTTACAACTACTACTACTGCTGTTGCTCTGGCAACTACTACTACTACTAATACTACAAGGACCACTATTACTACTACTACTGCGACGACAACAACAACAACTTCTTCTACTACTACTAGTACTACTGTTACTGCTGTTGCTACTACTACAACTGCTACTACTACTACTACTAATGCAAATAGTACTACTACTTTTACAACTTGTACTACTACTACGACTACTTGTACTATAATTACTGCTACTACTATAACTACTACTACTAAGACTACTGCGACAACAATAATTACTACTACTACAACTACTGCTACTACTACTCTTACTAATACCAATATTTCTGTAGTAGTAGTAAAAGTAGTACTAGTACTAGTACTAGTACGACTATTACAACTACTACAGCAACTACTACTATTACTGCTACTCCTATAACTACTATTATTCCTAACAGTACTATTATTACTACAAGTACTGCTACTACTACTACCACTATTACTACTACGATTCCTACTACAACAACAACTACTACTACTACTACTATTATGGCTACTATTTCTACTACTGCTGCTACATCTTCTACTACTCCTATGACTATCACTATTACCACAACTACTACTGCTGCTGCCGCTATTATTACTACTGCTATCTCTATTACTACTACTATTACTAATACTTCTACTGCTACTCCTACTACTACTCCTACTACCACGACTACTGTTACTTCTACACTGCTATGACTAATACTACCAATACTACTACTACTACTATAACTACAACAACTACTACTACTACTTCTATAGCTACTCCTACTCCCCTTACTACTCCTACTACCACTACTGCTATCGTACAACTATTATTACTACTACTACTATTGCAGCTACAGTTGCTAGTACAACAACAACTACTACTTCTACTATTAATGCTACTGCTACTAGTAGTACTACTATCACTACTCCAACTGCTACTACTGCTACTTCTATTACTACTACTACTCCAACTATTACTACTTCTAATACTTCTACTAATTGCACTACTGCTACTACTTACACTAGTACTTCTACTGCTTCGACTACTACCAGTAGTGTGACTATTGCAACTGCTACAACTATTCCTACAACTTCTGCTACAACTGCTACTATTGCAACTGCTACTACTATTACTACTACTACCACTACTACTACTTTGACTACGACTACTACTACTACTGCTGCTACTGCTACTACTGGTACTGCTGCTCTTCTGCTATGGCTACTACTATTAATACTACTATTGCTACTCCTGCTACAACAACTACTCCTACTACTACTAGTTATGCTACTGCAGCTGCTTCTGCTATTAGGACTGCTAGTGCTGCTTCTATTATTACCACTACTACTACTACTACTGCAACTACTACTATTATCGCTACTATTAAAGCTTCTGCGACTACTACTAGTGCGACTATTGCAACTGCTACTCCTGCTACTACTACAACTGCTACTACTACAACTACTTTTGCTGCTACTGCTACTACTACTACTACTGTTGGTACAACCCACTACTATTACTACTGGTACTACTTTTGCTGTAACTACTACTGCTACTACTTCTGCTTCTACTGTGACAACTACTACTATGACTACTAATACTACTAATACTACTACTTCTCCTTCTACGTTTACTACTGCTGATGCTGCTACTTCTGCTGCTACTACTAATATTACTGCTATACTCCTACTAGTGCTATTGTTACTACTCCTACTACTACTACTAATGCTACTGCGGCTGCTACTGCTACTACTTCTGCTACTGCTGCTACTACTTCTAGAACTACTGCTACTAGTCCTACTTCTACTTCTACTAATGTTACTGCTGCTTCTGCTACTACTTCTGTTGCTACTCCTACTACTACTCCGACGACTGCTGCCACCACTCCTACAACCACTACTACTACTACTCCTACTACTTCTACTCTTACACCTACTCCTGCTACTACAATTACAACAACTATTCCTAGTGCTACTATTACATGTACTACTACTACTACTACTACTACTACTACTATAACTACAACTACTACTACTTCTATTACTATTACTACTACTTCTACAACAACAACAACTATTACTACTACTACTACTACTCCTACTCCTACTGCTACTTCTACTACTATAACTACTACTACAACTGCTACTATTGCTACTACTACTACAACAAAATACTACTACAGCAACTACTCCGACTACTACTACTGCAACTTCTGGTACTACTACACCACTCCAACTCCTAATCCTATTACTACTCCTATTATTACTTCCATAACTACAACTCCTACTACAACAACAACAACTACTACTCCTTCTCCTACTATTACTCCTATTACTACTATTACTATCACTACTACTACTACTTCTCCAACTACAACTCCAACTCTTACTCCTACTTCTATAACTTATCCTACTAATGCAGCTACTACTTCTGCTACTATTACTGCTGCTGTTAAACCAACTACCACTACTATTACTACTACTACTACTCCTACTCCAACTCCTACTCCAACTACAACTAGTGCTACTACTATTAGTACAACAACAACTAATGTTGTTGCTTTAACTACTACTACTACTGTTGCTACTACTACCACAACTCCTACCCATATAACTACTACAACCAAAAATACTTTTGCTACAACTACTACAAATACAACAACAACTACTATTACTACTACTACTATTACTACTACTATTACTACTACTATTACTAATAGTACTGCTACTACTACTGTTGCTGCTACTACAACAACAACAACAACTACTACTACTACTACTTCTACTACTTGTGTAATACTACTACTAGTACTACTAGTACTACTAGTACTACTATAATAACAACAACAATAACAACAATAACAACAACTACTACTATTACTTCTGCTACTTCTACTGCTTCTGGTACTACTACAACCGCTACTAATACTTGCACTAGTACTAGTACTATGACTACTACTACTACTCCTACTACTATTTCTACTAATACTGCAACTACTGCTAGTACTAATACAACAAATACTCTAGCTACTACAACTATAATTGTTACTACAACTACTGCTACAACAATAGCTACTACTTCTGTTACTAGCACTATTGCTGCTGCTGCTGTTACTACTACTACTGCTACAACAACAACAACAACTACTACTACTACTACTACTACTACTATTGCTACTACTACTACTACTACTATTATTGCTACTACTACTACTACTACTACTACTACAACGACTACTACTACTACTACTACAACTATTACTACTACTGCAACTACTACTGCTACTAGTACTACAGCTACTACCGCTGCCACGATTGCAACAACAACTAGTACTACTACCACCACCACCACCACCACCACCACTATTACTACTTCTACTACTACTACTACTATAACTACTATTGCTACTACTACAACTACTACTACTCGAACTGCTGCAACACTACTACTACTATTGCTATTACTACTACTACGATTACTATTGCTACTGCTGCTGTTGTGGCTGCTCCTACTACTGCTACTACTACAACTACTACTGCTATTGCTACTAATGCTACTACTACTACTCATTGTACTAATTTTACTACATCTACTGCTACTACTACTACTACTTTTACTACATCTACTGCTGTTGTGGCTGCTCCTACTACTACTATTGCTGCTACTACAACAACTTCAACTCCTTCTATTAATACTACAACAACAACAACAACTACTACTACTAATACGAGTACTGCGACTTCTGCTAGTACTACTATTCCTACTCCTACTACTACTCCTATGACTGCTACTGCTACTCCAACTACTACTACTACTACTCCTCCTAATAGTATCACTACTACTATTGCTGTTGCTACTGCTACTGCTACTACTACTACAATTACTACTACAACAACTACTACTACTAATACTACTCTACGACTACTACTACTACTACTACTACAACAACTGCTACCAATACTACTACTACCGCCGCGGCGCTACCACTACTACAAACTACTCTCCTGTTACTACTAATGCTATGATTACTATGACCACTACTACTGCAACTACTTGTACTACAACTCCTACTACTACTATAACTCCTACTACTACTACAACTATAACTATCACTAATACCACTACTACTGCTACTACTAGCACTACAACAACTGCTACTAGTACTACTAGTGCTACAACTATTGCTACTACTACTACCACCGCTACTACTATGGCATGTACTACTACTACTACTAATACAACTACTACTACTTCTACTCCTACTTCTACTACAACTTTTGCCACTACTTGTCCTACTACTACTATTACTACTACAACATCTACTTCTACGATAGCTACTACGATAGCTACTATTGCTACTACTACTTCTACTACTAGGACTACTACTACTGCTACTACTACTATTGCTACAAATAGTGTAGCTCTCACTGCTAATGCTACGAATAGTTCTATTACAATAACAACTGCTGCAACTCCTACTACTTCAACTGCTATTACTACAACTCCTATTGCTAATAGTACTATTGTTGCTTCTACTACTACTACTACTACTACTACTACTACTACTACTACTACTACTACTACTACTACTACTACTACTACTACTACTACTTCTACTACTACTACTTCTGCAACTGCTACTGCAGCTATAATGGGTACTACTCCTACTACTGCCACCGCTATTACTATAACTATTAACACTAATAGTACAGCTGCAATTTCTAGCATTGTAACTACTATAATTGCTATTACTACTACTACGACTTCTATGACTACTACTACTATTATTACTACAACTACTGCTGCTATTACTTCTATGACTGCTATTGCTGCTGCTGCTGCAGCTACCACTACTACTACAATAAATACAACTACTACTACTAATAATACTATTGTTGCTGCTACTACCTTTGCTATTGCTACTACTACTACTACTATTACTATTGCTACTATAGCTGCTACTACTACTCATACTTCTACTACTACTATTACTACTGTTACTGCAACTACTACTATTGCTATTGGTACAGCTACTATTGCTTCTACTATTGTTGCTGCAACTACTACTACATCTACAACTACTTTTGATACTTCTGTTACTACTACTGCTGCTTCTTTTACTACTGCTACTGCAACTAGTATAGCTACTGCTACTGCTACTACTATTGCTATTACTACTGCTACTACTACTGCCACTACTACAACAATCTCTCGTACAACTATTGCTACTACTACTAGCAATACTACTACTACTACCACTTACAATATTATTACTATTACTACTACTACTACGACCACTAGCAATACTAGTACTACTACCACTGCTGCTGCTGCTAACGCTACTATGACTACTACTACTACTGTAATTATTTCTACTGCAGCTGCTATGACTACTACTACTACTGATGATGCTACTGCTAATACTCTAGATGCTGCTACTACTACTTGCTACTCCTATTGATACTGCTATTGTTGATACAGCTACTACCACTACTACACCTACTAATACAACTATTGCTGGTAATGCTGCTACTATGGCCACTACGACTCCTGCTACTTCTGCCAATACTACTACTGCTTCTTCTATTATTTTTACTACTACTATTACTACTATTGGTACAACTGCTACCACTATTGCTGTAATGACAATTGCTTCTACTACAACTTCTACTAGTTCTACTGCTACTTCTTCTTCTACTTCTTCTTCCTCTTCTTCTTCTTCTTCTACTACTACTACTTTTCCTACTTCTACTGCTAGTACTACTATGACTGTTGGTATGACTACTACTTCTACTACTACAACTAGTACTGCTAGTAATACTACTTCCGGTAGTACGACTGCGGCTGTTGCTGCTGCTGCAACTACTACTACTACAACTGCTACGACTACTACCACTATTACCATAGCTACTACTCCTACTGCTACTGCTACTATTATTATTGCTTCTACAACTACTTCTACTTCTACTTCTACTACTACTATTGCTACTACTACTGGAACTATAACAACAACAACAACTACTACTACTTCTGCTACTACTATTGCTACTTCTACCACTTCTACTTCTACTTCTACTACTACGATTGCTACTTCTACTACTACTACTTCTACTACTGCTGCTGCTACTACTACTACAACTATTACTACTACTGGTACTACAACTACCACAACTAATGCTACTACTGTTACTACTATTGTGGCTATTAACACTTCTACTGCTACTACTGACACTACAACTTCTACTACTACTTCTACTATTGCTACTACTTCTACTACTACTACTACTACATCTCCCACTACTTCTACTACTACTACTCCTTCAATTGCAGCTATACTGCTACTGCTTCTACAATAACAACTACTACTACGTTCAAAATAATAATAATTACTACTACCTCTCCTACTACTTGGACTCTGCCAACTACTACTACTACTACGACTACTACTATTGATGCTACTACTACTACTACTACTACTACTTTGACTACTGCTACTGCTGCTACTACTGCTTCTATTAGTACTACTGCTACTACTGCTACTACTGTGACTACTACTACTACATCTCAAACAACAACAACTGCTGCTGCTACTACTGCTAATACTACTATTGCTACTACTACCACTTCTACTACTACTGCTACTATTTCAGATATTACTACCCCAACTACTACTATTATAACTATTGCTTTAACTTCTACAACTTCTACTAATATTGTTGTTGCTACTCTTGCTACAACTGCTACAACTGCTAGTACTACTACAATTGCTACTACTTCTACTACTGATACTCTAGCAACTGCAGCAACTACTACTTCTACTACTGCTGCTGCTACTACTACTGTAACTACTACTACTACTTCAGTTACTACTACTAATTAAACAACAACTACACTAATACTACTACTAGTAATGCTATTACTACTACTACTAATAGTACTGTTGCTACAGTACAACAATTACCACTGCTACTGCTACTGTTGCTACAACTGCTACTGCTACAACTACTACGGCTGTGATAACTAATACTACTACTACTACAACTACTACTACTCCTGCTGCTACTATCGATTATGCTGCTAGAACAACTATTACTACTACCACCACCACTACTGCTACTAATACTATTGCAACTACTACTACTACTGTTGCTGCTATAATTAGTACTACTACTACTACTTTGACTATGACTACAACAACAACTACAAAGACTGCTGCTTCTTGTACTATTATGGCTATAACTATTGCAACTACTACTGCTACTACTACTACTACCACTACTACTACAACACTACTACTGCTGTTGCTGTTGGCACTACTATTAGACATACTACAACTATAGTCACTGCGATTATTGCTACTACTACGGTGACTACTATTGCTACTCCTCTTACGACTACCACTACTACTGTTGCAACTACTAATGCTACAAATACTACTACTAATACAACAATAACAACTACTACTACTAGTATTACAACTACCACTCTTACTACTACTATTACTAATACTAGGACCACCACTACTACTCTTACTACTGTTGCTACTGCTACTATAGCTACTACTACTCATACTACTACTACTTCTACTGCTAGTCCTACTGCTACTCTAATTGTTTCTACAACTACTCCTCCAACTACTACTACTACTAGTACTACTACTATTACTACTATTATTACAACAACAACTACTACAATAATGACTGCTTCTACTACTATTAGTCATACTAATTCTACTACAGCCTCTACTACCATGACTGCTACTCCTCCTTCTGCAACTACTTCTACTACTACTACTACTACTACTACTACTACTACTACTACAACTACTACAACTACAATTACTGCTACTACCACAGCTACTGCTTCTATTACTCCTTAAACACCTACTACAACTACTACTATTACAATGACTACTATTACTACTAGAACAACTACTCCTACAACTATAACTACTACTATTACTACTACCACTATAACTACTACTTATACTACCATTACTGGTACTACTGTTACTACTTCTGCAGCTACTTGTACTACTACTCCTATTATTACTACTTCTACCACAGCTACTGCTACTACTGCTACTACTACTACAACTACTTCTGTTGCTAATCCTACTACTACTACTACACTTACTCCGACTACTACTGCTACTATTCCTACTACTACCACAACTATGTTTACTACAACTATTACTACTACTACTCGTACTCCTATTACTAAATCAATATCTACTCCTTCTATTACTACTACTACAACTACTACTACTACTAATACTACTAAAACTCCTACAGCCACCAATTCTATGACTACTACAACTACAGCTACAATAACTACTGCCACTGTTACTATTACTTCGGCTACTACTACTACTACTACTACAGTGAATACTACAACTACTACAACAAAACTACTTATGGTGCTATTACCACTGCTACTAGTGCTACTACAAGTACATTTGCTACGACTACTGCTACTACTTCTGCTACTACTACTGCCACTGGTCTTACAACTACTACTACTGCTGCTCTAGCAACTATTACTACTACTACTACCACAATGACCGCTACAACAACTACTACTACGAGTATTATTTGCTACTACTACTGCGACAACAAAAGTAACTTCTTCTGCTACTATCAATAGTACTACTGCTACTACTAGTACTAACCCTATTACTACTATTACTACTAAACCTACAACTACTACTACTACTACTACTACTACTACTACTTGTACGAGTACTACTACTATGTGTACTCCTACTATTACTTCTATTACTACTACCACCACCACTGCCACCACTACAACAACAATAACTACTACTACTACAATGACAATGACCACTATTGCTGCTGTAACTACTACTAATACTACTACTGCAGCTAGTACTACTAGTACTACTAGTTCTACTACTATGACTACTACTACTGCTGCTACTACAACTACTACAACTATTGCAATTATTACTACAAGTACTACTTTAACTACTACTATTACATCTACTCCTACAACTATAATTATTTCTAATACTACTATTATTACTACTTCAACTGCTACTGCAGCTACTACTACTGCTACTACTCCTACTACTGCTACTCCTACTACTACTACTATTACTACTTCTACTATAGCAACTTCTACTTCTATTTCTCCTACTACTCCTATAACTACTATAAATACTACTACAACAACTACTACTACTGCCAGTATTAGTACGAGTAGTAGTAGTAGTAGTGGTGATGGTAAGAGTAGTTGTAGTAGTAGTAGGAGTAATGGAAGTAGTAGTAGTACGAGGAGTGTTTCGAGCAGTAGTATTAGTACGTGTAGTAGTAGTAGTAGTACTAGTGGTAAGAGTTGTAGTAATAGTAGGAGTAGTTGTAATTGTAGTAGTGGTAATTGTTGTTGTAGTAGTCGTAGTAGCAGCAGTAGCAGCAGTAGTGGTGGTGGTAGTAGTAGTTGTTGTAGCAGTAGTTGGAGTGATAGTCGTAGAAGTTATAGGAGTGTTAGGATTAGGAGCTAGTTGTAGATGTTTTAGGAGTGTTAGGAGTAGTAGTAGTAGAAGGACGGTTAGTATTAGCAGTAGTAGTTGCTGTTGTTGTTGTGTTAGTATTAGTAGTACTAGTAGTTGGACTAGTAGTAGAAGTAGTAGTAATAGTAGTAGTAGTAGTAGTAGTAGTAGTAGTGCTTGTAGTAGTTGTTGTAATTGTTGTACTAGTAGTAGTGCTTGTAGTAGTAGCAATAGTAGCAGTAGGGGTTGGAGTAGGAGTAGTACCAGGCGGAGTAGTAGTTAGAGTAGGCATAGTAGTAGTAGGTGTAGTAGTAGAAGCAGGAGTTATAGTAGGAGTAGTAGTAGCAGTAGTAATAGGAGTACTTGTAGTAGCAGTAGTAGGAGTAGGTGTAGGAATAGTAGAAGTAGTAGTAGTAGTAGTAGTTGCAATTGTAGTAGTAGTAGTAGTTATAGTAGTAGTAGTAGTAGTAGTAGTGGTATTAGTATTAGTTGCAGTACCAGTAATAGTAGGAGAGGAGTTGTAGTAGTAGCAGTTGTACTAGTAGTAGAAGTAGTAGTAGTAGTAGTAGTAGTAGTAGTAGTAGTATTAGTAGTGTTAATAATAGTAGTAGTACTGGTAGTAGTAGTAGTAGTAATAGTAGTAGCCTTAGTAGTAGTAGTAGTAGTAGTGGTAGGAATCGGAGTAGGGGTAGTAGTAGGAGTAATAGTAGTTGGAGTAGGGGTAGTAGTAGTAGTATGAGCTGTAGTAGCAGTAGGAGTCGGATTAGTAGTAGTAACAATAGTAGTGGCAATAGTAGGAGTAGGTGTAGTAGTGGCAATCGTAGTAGTAGCTGTTGTTGTAGCAGTAGCAGCAGGAGTAGTAGTAGTAGTAGTAGTACTAGTTCTTGTTGTTGTTGTTGTTATTACAGTGGTAGTAGTGGTGGTAGTAGTAGTTGTTGTTGTAGTAGTAGTCGTAGCAGCGGTAGTAGTAGTAGTAGTAGTAGTAGTAGTAGTAGTAGTCATAGTTGTCGTCGTACTAGTAGAAGTTATTGTAGTCATAGTAGTAGTAGTAGCAGTAGCAGTAGGTGTTCGGACTACTATTACTTCTCCTAGCAGCAGTACTAGTTGTAGGAGTGTTAGTTTCCGTGGTAGCAGTAGTAGTAGGAGTGTTACTACTACGATTAATGCTATAACTACTACTTCTATTACTAATACTACTAGTACTATAGCTAGTGCTACTATTACTACAACTACTACTGCTATTACTATAACTAGTAATAGTAGTTCCATTGGTTCTACCACTCCTGTAACTACTACTAGTACTTCTGCTACTACAACAACACCTACTACTGCTACAATTGTTGTTACTACTACTACTATTACTGCAGCAGCTATTGCTGCTACTTTAGTATTGCTACTATTACTGCTAATATTACTGCTACTGCTACTGCTACTAATCCTACTGTTTCTACTGCTACTACTCCTACTTTTACTACTACTACTACAGCGACTACTACTACTACTATTAAACAACTATTACTTCTACTACTACTACGACTGCTACTATTTCTTTACTATTTCTACCACTGCTATTGCAACTTCTTCTATTACTACAACTACTACAACTCCTATTAATACTACTGCTGCTACTACTACTGTTACCACTACAAGTACTGCTACTACTACTATTACCACTACTACTACTATGACTACTACTATTACTACTACTACAATGACAAATACTTTTGATGCTACTGCTACAACTGCTACTGCTACTACTATTACTAGTACCACTACTAGTACTTCTGCTACTGCTATTGCTACTACTAATGCTACTACTACTACTTTTTCTATTGTTATTACGATTGCAACTACTTCTATTACTACAAGTACTGCTACTACCAATAATACAATTGTTCTACCGCTACAAGTACTGCTACTAGTACTACTACTACTATGACTATTACTACCACGTCTACTACAATTACTGCTAGTACTATGACAATTGCTATTGATACTACTGCTACAACTGCTACTGGTGCTACAATTACTACTACCACAACTACTACTTCTACTACTACTATTGCACTACTGCTATTACTATTACTATTGCAACTACTGCTACTACTGCTACTACTATTACTATTACTATTACGCAACTACAGCTTCTGCTACTACTACTACTGCTATTAGTAGTACTACTCCTGCTACTGCTGTTGTTGTTGCTACTACTCCTCCTACAAATGCTGCTGCTACTACTGTTGATAGTACTACAACTAAAACTACTACTGCTACTAGCAGTAGTATTATTATTACTAGCATTACAACAACAACTACTATTGCTACAGCTGCTGCTACTACTGCTGTTATTAACAACTACTAATGCTACTACTACTACTACTGTTGTTGTTGTTACTTCTCTTACTATTATAGTTGCTACTTCTGCTTTTATTGCTACTATAATTACCACTACTGCTACTACTACTACTACTACTACGACTTCTTCTACAATAACAACTACTGCTGCTTGTCCTACTACTACTACATCTACTACTACTACTACTACTTCTACTACTAGTTCAACTACTGCAGCTACTGCTACTACCACTACTGCTACTCCTCCTACTACTGCTACTATTACTACTATTGCTGCTGCTAGCGCTACTGCTACTATGACTACTTCTCATATTACTACTACTACTACTACTGCTGCTAATAAAACTACTGTGACTATTATTAGAGCTACTACTACTCCTCCTAGTAACACTAAAACTATTACTTCAATTACAGCTACTACTACAACTCCAGCTACTACTACTGCTGCTGCTATAACTATTACTACTTCAACTACAAAGACTACTACTCCAATGACTACTATCGATGCTACTGCTATTACTACTACAACTACTGCTACTGCAACGACTGCTACTACTGCTACTACTACTACTACTACTACTACCACCACTGGTACAACTGATAATACTACAACTATTGCCCGTGCAACTATAATTGCTACTACTATTACTGCTACTACTATGACTACTACTAATCTGAATACTGCTACTGCTACAGCTACTAATGCAGCTACTGCTACAGCTATTACTACTACTACTGCTGCTGCAACTACTGCTACTACTACTGCTATAGTATTTGCAACTACTGTTATCACTACTACTACTGATACAATTGCTTCCACTGCTACGACTACCTCTAGTACTACTACTACAAATAATGCTATTACTACCATTTCTACCACAAGTACTACTACACTAACAATAACAACAACAACAACTACTACTATTACTACTAGTTTTGGTACAATAAGAACAACAACTACGTCTACTGCCACTACTTCTGCAGCCACTTCTACTAGTACTACAACTACTGCCACCACTATAAGTACTATTTCTACTATTTCTACTACTACCACTACTACTACTACTTCTCATACCACTACTACTATGGCAAATACAACTGCTACTACTACTCCTGCTACTACTATTATGGTTATTGCTACTACTACTACTCCTACTACTACAATTGCTGCTGCTACTACATCGACTACAACTACTACTGCTACAACAACTACTACTACTGCTACTACTATTATTACTAGCAATGTAATTCTTGTGACTACTTAAACCACTAATACTGATACTACTACTGCTACAACAACAACAACAGCAATAACCATTTCCACTACTACTACTAGTAGTACTACTCCTACAACTACTACTTCTATAACAAGTAGTACTCTTTTGACTACTACTATTTCTACTACAGCTACCACTGCTACAACAAGCACCTCTACATCTACTACTATTACTACTACTGCTACTACTACTGCTACTACAACAACTACTACCACTACTACGGCAACTACTGCTACTACTACCACCACTATAACTACTACAATTGCTACTGCTGTAACAACTGCTACTACTACTGCTATTACTACTAATACTGTTGCTATTACTACTACTACTGCTACTACTACTGCTGCTACTGCTACTACTACTACTACTACTATTACTGTTGTTATTATTATCTGCTAGTACTACTAATACTGCTACAACAACTACTATTACTGCTACTACTGTTGCTATTGCAGGTGCTAATACTGCTAGTACTGCTACTAGTTCTTCTAATACTACTATAGCTACTACTGTACTACTGCGACTGTCGCAATTGCTGCTGCTACTACTTCTGCTACTACTATTAGTGCTACTATGATTACTATTACTACTACTACCCCAAGTACTACTACTACTACTAATAATACTACTGCAACTATTGGTAATACCACTATGACTACTACTGCTACTATTGATACTACATCTTCTCCTGCTACTACTTCTTTTGCTACTATTTTTGCTACTACTACTACTATTACTACTATGTGTACTACTGCTACAATGACTATTGCTACTAAGACTACTACACAAGCACTATTGTTGTCGTTACTGCTACTACTACTACTACTTCAATTACTGCTACTATAGCTACTACTACTACTAGTCCGACTACTACTACTTCTACTGCTACTACTACTACTACTTTTCCTTGTACTGTTACTATTGCAACTACTTCTGCTACTACACCTACTGCCACTCCTACTAATACTAGTGTTGCTACTTCTACTACTACTACTACTAGTATTACAGCTACTATAGTTACTACCCCTACTACTACGACTATTACTACTACTTCTACTATTGTTACTGCTACTACTATGACTAATGCTTTTGATACTGTTGCTACGACAGCTTCAACAACTACTATTACTACTACCACTACTACTACTTCTACTACTACTAGTGCCACTACTTCTGCTGCTACTGCTACTGCTACTACTATGACAACTACTATTACTACTGCTACTACAACTACTACCACTACTACAACTATTATTGCTACTACTACTGCTACTACATATTCTGCTACTACAATTACCACTACTACTACTACTATTACTACTACTGCTGCTACTGCTACTACTGCAACTGCGTCTGTTGCTACTACTAATCCTAGTACTGAGATAGCTACATTATTGCTACGGCTACCATTGTTGCTACTACTACTACTGCATTTGCTGCTACTATTGCTACTACTACTACTAGTCCTACTACTACTGCAACTACTACTCTAATACTACAGCTACTACTACTACTTTTCCTACTACTATTACTACTGCGACTATTTCTGTTACTACAACAACTGTTACTCCTACTAATACTAGTGCTGCTACTTCTACTATTGCTACTACAACTACTACTGCGTTTGCTACTACTATAGCTACTACTACTCCTACTACTATTGCAACTACTGCTTCTGATACTACTACCAATACTCCAACTACTACTGCTACAACAACTACTACTGCTACTACAACTCCCACTACTAGAATTACTATTAGTGACACTACTACTACAACTATCGTTGCTACTAATGCTGCTGCTAATGCAACTAATACTACTATTACTATTGCTGTGACTACTGCTACTAATACTTCAAGTGCTACTTCTACTATTACTAATAATGCGGCTATTAGTACGATAATCACTACTATAGCAACGACAACCACTACTACTATTACTACTACTATTGCTACTACTAGTACTACAACTACCACTGCTACCACTACTGTTATACTACTACTACTACTACTACCACTACTATTATTACTCCTACTACTAATTCTACTGCTACTGCTACTCCTAGTACAACCACCACAACTACTACTACTACTGCTACTTCATCTACTTCTACAACCACTGCTACCACTATTACAACTACTACTATGACTACTACTACTAGTGCAACTACTACTACTATTACAACTACTATTGTCACTACTGCTACTAATACTACTGCTACTACTTCTACTACAACTAATACTACTGCAACAACTGCTACTACTACAATTGCTACTACAACTACAAACTACTGCTACTACTACTGGTGCTACTACTACTACTGCTACTTCAAGTACTACAACTGCTTCTGTTGCTACTACTGTCACTACAGCTGCTAGTACTACTATTACTACTAATTCTACCACTATTGATGCTACTAATACTACGAATACTACTATTGCTCCTGCTACTACTACTACTACAGTAGCTGATACTACCACTACTACTACCAGTACTACTTCCACTAATACTGCTACTACTAATATTGCTACTACTACTATTACTACTATTGCTACCAGTGCTAGTGCTACTGCTTCTACTCCGACTACTAAAATTGCAACAACAGCTATTACTGCTATAATTACATACTACTTCAACTACTATTGCTACTGTTAGAAATACCACTTCTCATACTACTACTAATACTGCTATTATTGTTGCTTGTACTACTATCGCTATTTCTACTGCGGCTATTGCTACTACTACTATTACGTCTACTACTACTTCTACTAATACTCCCACTACTACTCCCGCGAATACTACATTAGCAAATACTACTCCTACTGCTACTGCTACAAATACTACTACTACTACTACTACTACTACTACTACTACAACTACAACAACCACTGCTACTTCTTCTTCTGCTACTATGACTACTCCTACTACTATTATTGCTACTACTACTACTTATACTACTAGTACTACAACTTCTGCAACTACTACTACAGCTACTACTACTACTACTACTATTGCTACGACTACTACTACTATAGCTTCCACTGCTACTACTACTTCTATAACTAATAATAATACTTCTGCTACTGCTACTATTGCAATAACTATTTCTATCGCTACTACTGCTGCTACAACAACAACTACTACTACAACTGCTACCATTACTACAACTACTATTGCCACTACTACTACTACTGCATCTGCTGCTATTGCTATTACAACAACAACAACTATTATTACAACTACTATTGCTACTGCTACTACTTCTACTGTGTCTGCTACTACTACTACTCCTAGTACTAAGACAGCAACAGTATTGCTACTGCTGCCATTACTGCTGCTACTACTACTACTGCATTTGCTACTACTACTATTACTACTATTGCTATCGTTGCTACTGCTGCTGCTTCTACTCCTACTACTAAAATTGCAACTGCTGCTATTGCTGCTATAATTACATACTACTTCAACTACTATTGCTACTGTTAGAAATACCACTTCTCATACTACTACTAATACTGTTATTACTGCTTCTTGTACTACTATTGCAATTTCTACTGCAGCTACATCTACTACTACTATTACGTCTACTACTACTTCTACTAACACTGCCACTACTACTCCCGCTAATACTGCATCAGCAAATACTACTCCGATAGCTACTGCTACAGCTACTACTACTACTACTACTACTACTACTACTACTACTACTACTACTACTACTACTACTACTACTACTACTACTACTACTACTACTACTACTATTACTACTACTACAACCGTTGCTACTTCTTCTTCTATTACTATTACTACTCCTGGTACTATTATTGCTACTATTGCTACTTCTACTACTAGTACTAAACTTCTATAACTCCTACTATAGCTACTACTACTACTACTACTATTGCTACTACTACTACTACTACTATAGCTTCCACCGCTACTACTACTTCTATAACTAATAATAATACATCTGCTACTGCTACTATTGCAACAACTGTTACTATCGCTACTACTACTACTACAACAACAACTACTACTACAACTACTGCCACTACTGCAACATCAATTGCTACTACTTCTACTATTGCGTCTGCTGCTATTGCTATTACAACAACAACTACTACTATTACTACTCCTACTGCTACTGCTACAACTGCTACTGTGTCAGCTTCTACTACTACTCCTAGTACTAAGACAGTGACACTATTGCTACTACTGCCATTGTTGCTGCTATTGCTACTACTACTACTAGTCCTACTACTACCCTACTACTACTGCTACTGCTACTCTACTACTGCTACTACTACAACTACTTTTCCTACTACTATTACAACTATGACTATTTCTGTTACTACAACAACTGCTACTCCTAGTAATATTATTGCTGCTACTTCTACAATTTCTACTACTACTGCTACTGCGTCTACAACTACTATAGCTAATCCAACACCTACTACTATTGTTACTACTGCTGCTGATACTACTACTAATACTCCGACTACTACTACTACTACTACTCCTACTGCTAGAATTACTATTCATAGCACTACTACTACAACTACCGTTGCTTCCACTCCTATTGCTAATGCTAATACTACTACTATTGCTGTTGCTATGACTACTGCTACTAATACATCAAGTACTACTTCTTCTATTACTAATACTGTGGCTATTTCTACAACAATCACTACTACGGCAAGGACGACTACTACTGCTATTACTGCTACTGTTCCTGCCAGTACTACTATGATTTCAGCTACAGCTACTACTACAACAACTACTACTACTTCCACTATTTCTACCACTCTTTGCACTGCAACTACCATTGCTACCACTACTACTACACTACTACTACTACCACTACTACTACTACTACTATTCCCCCTACTACTATTGCTACTACTACTACTACTTCTAGTACACCCGCCATAACTACTACTATTACTAATAGCACTACTATGATTACTACTACCATTATTTGCACTATTGCTACCACAGCAACAACAATAACAGTAACTGCTACTACTACTACTACTACTGCTGCTGCTGCTGCTGCTGCTGCTGCTACTACTACTACTACTACTACTACTACTACTACTACTACTACTACTACTACTACTACTACTACTACTACTATTACTACTACTAGTACTGCTAGTACTACTACTACTACTACTACTACTACTACTACTACTACTACTACTACTACTACTACTACTACTACTACTACTGCTAGTACTACTAGTCTATTTCTACAAGTACTACTACAACTATAGCTATTACTGCTACTATTGTTGCCGCGACTGCTACTACAGCTATGAATGCTTCTGCCACTTCTACTACTGGTTGAACTACTACTGCTACTACTGTTACTACTACTACTACTACTACTACTACTGCTACTACTACTACTACTACGACTACTATTACTACTACTACTACTACTACTACTACGACTAATACTACTACTACTGCTAATACTACTACTACTGTTGCTACTACTTCTCCTACTTATGCTACCGCTGCTGCTACTACTACTTCTATTGCAGTTGCAACTACTACTACTACTACTGCAACTACTACTACTATTACTGCTACTATAGTTGCTATAGCTACTAATACTACTGCTACTACTTCTACTACTACTACTACAGCTGCTGCTACTACTGCTACTGCTATTGCTATTGCTGCTGCTACTGCTACTGCTATTGCTGCTACTACTACTACTACTTCTAGTACTACAACTACTTCTGCTTCTACTACTGCCACTACAACTGCTACTATTGCTATTACTACTACTTCTACCACTATTGATGCTACTAATACAACTAATACTTCTATTGCTCCTACTACTACTGCTACTACAGTAGCTGCTGCTACCATAACTACTATAATTACTACTACTACCAATAATACTTCCACTAATACTGCTACTACTAATATTATTACTACTACTACTACTATTGCTACCAATGCTACTGCTGCTGCTTCTACTCCTACTACTAATATTGCAACTACTATTATTAATGCTATAATTACATACTACTTCAACTACTATTGTTACTGTTAGAAATACCACTTCTCATCCTACTACTAATACTGCTACTGCTGCTGCTTCAACTACTATTGCTGCTTCTATTACGGCTACTACTACTACTACTACACTTACTACTACTATTACGTCTACTACTACTTCTTCTAATACTGCCACTACCACTCCTGCTAATACTACTTTAGCTAATAGTATGCCCACTACCACTGCTACTGCTGTTACTACTACTACTACTGCTGTTGCTACTACTACTACTACTACTACTACTACTACTACTCCTACTACTACTACCACCACCACTACTTCTTCTTCTGCTACTATGACTACTCCTACTACTACTACTGCTACTTCTGCTACTTCTACTACAACTACTACTACTTCTACAGCTGCTACTACTGCTATTACTACTACTACTAATGCTACTACTGCAACTAGTCCAGCTGCTACTACTAGTAGTGCTACTATAGCTTCCACTGCTACTACTATTTCTACAACTAATAATAATACTTTTGTTACTGCTACTACTGCAATAACTATTACTATTGCTACTAATGCTGCTACTTCTATGACTCCTACTACTAATACTACTACTACTATAACTTCTACTACTACCACTTCTACTAGTTCTACTACTACGATGACTAATACTACTATCGCTAATACCGCTAATACTACTACTACTAAAACTATAATTTCTACCACTATTCCTATTACTACTAGCATTGCTACTGCTACAACTACAACTACTTATGATACTACTGTCACTACTAGTACTGCTATTGCTACTGCTACTACTACTGCTACTGCTACTTCTACTATAACTACTACTACTGATACTACTACTACCACAATAATTGCTACTACTACAACTACTACTATAGCTAATACTGCTACTACTGCTACAACTGCTACTACAACTTGTACTCTTACTGTTACTACTACTACTAATACTACTATTATTGCCACTTTTGCTAATGCTACTACTACTACTGCCACTACTACTACTGCTATTGTTGGTACTGCTACAACTACTACAATTACTACTTTTGCTACTACTTCATCTACTATTACTACTACTGCTATTATTGCTATTACTACCACTATTCCTGCTACTACAGCTACTATTATTGTTACTATTATTACTACTTCCCCTACTACAACTACTGTTATTACTACAACTACTGCTGCTATGCTGCTATTGCTTCTACTACAACTACTAATACTACAATCACTGCTACATTTTCTACTGCTACTACTGCTACTTCTATTGCTACTATAGCTAATATTTCCACTACTACTACAACTGGTACAACTACTAATACCACTACTGCTACTACTGCTGCTACTAATACTATGACTACTACTTATGCTACTATTGCCACTATTGCTACCACTATTAGTTTTATTATTGTAATTGCTTCTATTGCTACTGCTACTTCTACTACAAATACTACTACTGCTATAGCTACTAGTAGTAGTAGCAGTAGTAGCTATAGCAATAGTAGTAGTAGTAGTAGTAGATGTACTAGCTATAGCAGTAGCAGTGGTAATAATAGCAGAAGTAGTAGCAGTAGTAGTAGCAGCAGCAGCAGTAGAAGTAATAGCAGTAGTAGTAGCATTAGCAGTAGTAGTAGCAGTAATAGTAGCTGTAGTAGTAGTCTGAGTAGCAATAGTAGCATTAGTAGCATTAGTAGTAGTTGTAGCAGTAGATATAGTAGTAGTGATAATAGTAGTAGCAATAGTAGCAGTAGTAGTAGTAGCAATTCTAGCAGCAGTACTAGTAGTCATTATTGTAGTAGTAGTAACAGCTAAAGTAGTATAAGTAAAGGTGATAGTACCAGCAGTAGTAGAAGTATTAGTAATAGCAGTAGAGGTAGGAGAAGTAATAGTAGTAGTCATAGTAGTAGTAGTGGTAGTAGTAATAGTAGTAGCAATTGCAGTAGTACTAGTAGTAGTAGTACTAGTAGTGTCAATAGAAGTAGCAGTAGTAGTAGAAGTAGTAGAAGTAGTTCCAACCATAGCAGTCCTAGCAGTTATTGTGTTAGTAGACGTAGTAGTATTCTAGTAGTAGCAGCAATAGTCATAGTAGTAGTATTAGCAGGCGTAGCAATTATTGCACTAGTAGATGTAGTAGTAGTTGCAGTTGCAATAGTATTAGAAGTTATTGTCATAGGAGCAGTAGCGATAGTGTAGTAGTAGTAGCAGTAGTAGCAATAATAGTAGTAGTAGCAATCGTAGCAACATTAGTAGTAGAAGGAGTAGCAGAAACATTAATCATAGTAGCAAAAGTAATGGTAGTAGTAGTAGCAGTGTCAGTGTTAGAAGTGGCAGTAGTATTAGTAGTAGTTGAATTAGTATTAGTAGTAGTAGTAGTAGTAGCAGTAGTAGCAGTGGTAAGAGTACTAGTAGTAGTAGAACTAGTAGTATTAGTAGAAGAAGTAGTATTAGTAGTAGTAGTAGCAGTAATAGCAGTAGTAGCAGTAATTGTAATAGTAGCAGTAGCAGTAGCAGCAGCAGCAGCAGCAGTAGTAGTAGTAGTAGTAGTAGTAGTAGTAGTAGTAGTAATAGTAGTAGTAGTAGTAGTAGTAGTAGTAGTAATAGTAATCATAGTCATAGTAGTATGCCAGCCGCAGCAACAATAGTCATAGTAGTAGTAGCAGTATTAGTAGCCATAGCAGTTGTTACGTCAGTAGATGTAGTAGTAGTTACAATTGCAGCCTTATTAGAAGTTGTAGTTGTGGTAGCTGTATATACAGAAGTAGTTGTAGTAGCAGTAGCAGTGGTAGTAGTAGTTGTAGCAATCATAGAAGAAGTAGTAGTAGTAGTAGCAATCATAGAAGTAGTAGTAGTAGTAGTAAGATTAGTAGCAGTAGTAGAAGCATGAATGGTGGTAGCAGTAGCTTCAATAGAGATTGTAGTATTAGCAGAAGTAGCAGTAGTAGAATTAGTAGGAGTTCTAGTTGTAATCGTAATAGTAGCAATACTAGTAGTAGTAGAAGTAGCAGTAGCAGTTATAGAAGTAGTAGTTGTAGTAGCACTAGTAGTAGTTGGAGTAGCAGCAGAAGTCGTGGTAGCAGTAGTAGAAGAAGTAGTAGTAGCAGTTGCAGTAGTAGTGGTAGTAGTAGTAGTAGGAGTAGGAGTAGTATTAGTTGTAGTAGCAGTGGTGGCAACAAAAGTAGTAGTAGTAGTAGAAGAAGAAGTAGTAGCAGTTGTCATAGTAGCAGTAATAGAAGTAGTAATTGTACCAAGAGAGGCAATAGCTGTAGTAGATGTAGTAAAAGTAGTAGTAGCAGAAGTCGTAGTTGTAGACATAGCAGTAATAGCTATAGTAGTAGTAGTAGTAGAAGTAGTCGTGTTAGTAGCAGTAGTAGCTATTGTAGTAGTAGTAGTGGTAGTAATAGTAGTAGTAGTGGCAACATTAGCAAAAGAAGCAATAGCAGTAGTTGTAATAATCTTAAAAACATTAGTCGTAGTGGCAAAAGTCAAAGTAGCAGTAGTAGTAGGAGAAGTAGCAAAAGTTACAGTAGTAGAATTAGTATCATTAATAGTAGTAGTAGTAGCAATAGTAGTCACAATAGCAGTACTAGAAGTATTAGCACTTATAGTAATAGTAGAAGCTATAGTTGTAGTAGTAGAAGTAGTAATAGTAGTACTAGTAGTAGTAGTAGTAGTAGCAATAGTAGTAGTTGTTGTAGTAGTAGTAGCAATAGTAATAGTTGTTGTAGTAGTAGTAGGAGAAGTTGTAGTAGCAGAAGTACTAGTAATAGTAGCAGCAGTAGTAGTATAAGTAATAGTAGTAGCAGAAGTAGTAGTAGCAGCAGTAGTTGTTGTTGTAGGAGAAGTAGTATTAGTTGTTGTAGCAATCATAGGAGTAGTGGTAATAGTAGTAGAAGTTATAGTAGCAGTAGTCATAGTAGCAGTAGTAGAAGTAATAATTGTTCCAGTTATGTTAGTGGCATTAGTAGTTGCAATACGAGTAGTAGTAGGGGAAGTAGTAGTTGTGGCTATAGCATTAATAGCTATAATAGTAGTAGTAGTATAAGTAGTAGTGGTAGTCACTGTAGTAGTTGTTGTTGTTGCAATACTAGTAGTCATAGTATTAGCAGTAGTAGTGGTAGCTAAAGAATCATTAATAGTAGTTGTAGTAGTTGTAATAGCAATAGCGGTAGCAGTAGGAGTAGTAGTAGTAGAATTACTATTAGTAGTAGTAGTAGTAGCAGTAGCAGCAGCAGTGATAGTAGTAGCAATACTAGTAGTAGTAGTACTAGTAGTGGCAATAGAAGAAGCCATAGTAGTTGTTGAAGTGTTAGTAGTGGCAGTAGTAGGAGCAGTAGCAGTAGCAGTAGTTGTGTAACAACAGTAGTGTTTAAATAGTGGTAATAGTGATGGTGGTAGTAGTAGGAGAAGTTGTAGTAGCAGTAGTAGTAGTCGGAGCAGTAATGGCAGTAGCAGCTATAGCAGAAGCAGTAGTAGTAGTAGTAGTAGAAGCTGTAGTAGCAGTAGTCATAGTAGCAGTAGTAGAAGTAATAGTAGTAACAGAACATGTAGTAGGAGTAGTAGTTGTAGTGGCAGTAGTAGTAGTAGTATTAGTATTAGTAGTAGTGTTGTAACAGTAGCAATAGTAGTAGTAGTATATGTAGTAGTAGAAGTAGTAATTGCAATAGAAGCAGCAGCAGCAGTAGTTGTTGTTGTTGTAGTAGTAGTAGTAGTTGTTGTTGTTGTAGTAGCAATAGTAGCTGTAACAACAGTAGCAGTAGTAGTTGTTGTAGTAGTAGTAGTAGAAGAGGTAGCTGTATTAGCAGTAGTAGTTGGATTAGTAGTAGTAACAGTAGTAGTAGTTGTTGTTGTTGTAGTAGTAGTTGTTGCATTCATAGTAGTAGTAGTAGTAAGAGAAGTTTTAGCCATTATACTATTAATAGTAGTAGTATTATTTGTAGTAATAGTACTAGTTGTAGGAGTAGTAGTTTATTAGTAGCAGTAGCAGTAGCAGTAGTAGTAGAGATTGTAGTAGATGTAGTAGTTGCAGTTGTAGCAGCAGTAGTAGTTGTAGTTGTACTAGTAGTAGTAGTATAGTAGTAGCAATAGTAGTAGTTGTGGTAGTAGGAGGAGGAGTAGTGCTCATAGTAATAGTTGTTGTTGGAGTAGCAGCAGCAGCAGTTGTAGTAGTGGTCATAGTTGTAGTATTTATTATTGAGTAGTAGTTGTTGTAGTACCTGTAGTAGTAGTAGTAGTATTAGTCATAGCAGAAGTATTAGTAGTATTAGTTGAAGTAGTAGTAGTAGCAATAGTGGTAGTAGTCATTGTAGAAGGTGTAGGAGTTGTAGAAGTTGTAGGGGATGTTTTAGTCATTGTAGTTGTAGCGGTAGTAGTAGTTGAAGAAAAAGTAGTTGTAGTAGCAGCAGTAGTTGTAATTGTAGGGGGAGCAGTTGTAGTAGTAGTAGTGGTTATAGTTATTGTTGTAGTAGTAGTAGTAGTCACAGTAGTCACAGTAAGTGTTATCATTATTGTTGAAGTCGTAGTAGTAGTATTAATACTAGTAGCAGTAGGAGTAGGAATAGTATAGTAGTAGTAGAAACAGAAGTAGTAGAAGTTGTAGTAGTAGTAGTACTAGTAGTAGTAGTAGTACTAGCAGCCATAGCAGTAGGAGTAGTGGTAGTTGTTACAGGAGTAGTAGTAGTGGAAGAGGTGGTAGTAGTAGTAGTAGTAGCAATAGTAGTAGTGGTAAAAGTTTTTGTTGAAGCTATAGTTGTAGTAGTAGTAGGAGGAGTAGAAGTAGTAGTTGTTGCAGTAGCAGTATTATTTGTGGTAATAGTAATAGTTGTACAAGTAGTAGTAGAGTTAGTAGAAGTAGTTGTAGCAACAATGTAGTAATAGTAGCAGTAGTAGCAGTACTAGAAGTAGTCGTGGAAGTATTAGTTGCCATAATGTAGTGGTAGTATTAGTAGTAGTAGTGGTATCAGTAGTAGTAGGATAAGTAGTTGCTGTAGTAGTAGTTGTAGTAGTTGAAGTAGTAGTAGTTGCAATAGTAGAAGTAGTAGTAGTAGTAGGAGAAGTTTTAGTAGATGTACTATTAGCAGTAGTAGTATTATTTGTAGTAATAGTAATAGTTGTAGGAGTAGTAGTTGTGTTAGTAGTAGTTTTAGTAGTTGTTGTAGTAGTAGTAGAGATAGTAGTAGAAGTAGTAGTTGCAGTTATAGTAGCAGTAGCAGTAGTAGTTATACTAGTAGCAGTAGTAGTAGGAGCAGTAGTAGTAGTCATAATGGCAGCAATAGTAGTAGTTGTGTTAGTAGGAGGAGGAGTAGTGGTTGTTGTAGTAGTTGTTGTTGGAGCTGCAGGAGTAGCAATTGTAGTGGCAGAAGTAGTAGTAGTAGTATTAGTTGTTATGGTGGTAGAAGTTGTTGTCATAGCTATAGTATTAGTAGTTGTGGTAGGAGTAGGAGTAGTGGTAGTAGTTGTTGTTGCTGCAACAGTAGTATTATATGTAGTAATAGTAGTGGTTGTAGGAGTAGTAGTTGTTGTTGTAGTACTAGTGTAGTAACCGTAGTAGTAGTGGTAGTAGCAGAGGTAATTATAGAAGTAGTAGTTGCAGTAATGGCAATAGTAGTAGTAGTAGTAGTCATAGTATTAGTAGTAGTAGTGGTAGCTATAGTAGCAGTAGCAGTAGGATTAGTAGTAGTAGCAGTAGGAGTAGTAGTAGTTGTTGTGGCAGTAGTAGTAGTAGAAGTAGTTGCTGTAGTAGTAGTAGCAATAGTCGTAGAGTAGTAGTAGTTTGAGAAGTTTGAGTAGTTTTACTATTAAGAGTAGTAGTTTTATTTGTAGCAATAATAGTAGTTGTAGGAGTAGTAGTAGTATTAGTAGTAGTTGTTGTAGTAGCAGTGTAGTTATAGTACCAGCCGTAGTAGTATTAGAGGTAGTAGTAGCAGTAGTATTTGCAGTTGTAGCAGCAACAACACTAGTAGTTGTATTAGTAGTGGTAGTTTTAGTAGTAGTCGTAGTAGTAGCAATAGTAGTGGTTGTGTTAGTGGGAGGAGTAGTGGTCATAGCAGTAATTATTGTTAGAGAAGCAGCAGCAGCAGTTGAAGTTGTGGTAGTTGCAGTAGTTGTATTAGTGGCAGTTTTGTAGATATAATAGTAATAGTAGTAGAAGAAAAAGTAGTAGCAGTAGGAGTCATAGTAGTTGTAGCAATAGGAGTCATAGTAGTTGTAGCAGTAGTAGTAATAGAAGTAGTAGCAGCAGTAATAGTAGTATCAGTTGAAGTAGTAGTAGTTGTAGTTGTAGCCGGAGGGGTATTAGTAGAAGTAGTAGGGGAAGTTTTAGTAGTTGTAGTAATAGCAGTAGAAGCAGCAGTAGTAGCAGTTGTAGTTCTAATAGTAGGTGGAGGTGTTGTAGTAGTAGTAGCTATTATAGTTGTTGTAGTTGCAGTAGTTGTAGTTGTAGTAGTTGCAATAGTCGTAGTAAGTGTTGTCATTGGAGTAAAAGTAGTAGTAGTACACATAGTATTATAGTTGTTGTGGTGGTAGTAGTAGTAGTAGTAGTAGTAGGAGTAGTTGTGGGAGTAGTAGCTATAGCAGTAGGAGTAGTAGTTGTTGTTGTAGGAGTAGTAGTAGTGGGAGAAGTAGTAGTAGTAGTAGCAGTAGCAGTGGTAGAAGGTATTGTTGTAGTTGTAGTAGTAGTTGCAGTAGGAGTAGTAGTAGTAGTAGCAATAGGAGTTGTAGTGCTAGTAGTAGTTGCAGTAGTAGTATTATTTATAGTAATAGTAGTAGTTGTAGGAGTGGTAAGTGTATTAGTAGTAGTTGTCATAGTAGTAGTGTAGTACAGTAGCAGTAGTAGTAGTAGTAGAGGTATCAGTAGAAGTAGTAGTTCCAATATTGGCAGTAGTAGTAGCAGTAGTAGCAGTAGTGTTGGTGGTAGTAGTGGTAGTTGTAGTTGTAGTTGCAGTAGTAGGATTATTCATAGTAGTAGCAGTAGGAGTAGTAGTAGTAGTAGTAGCAGTAGTAGTAGTAGTAGTTGCAGTAGCAGTAGTAGTAGTTGAAGTAGTAGTTGAAGTAGTAGTCGAAGCAATAGTAGTAGTAGTTGTTGTAGTTGAAGTAGTAGCAGTAGCAATAGAAGTAGTAGTAGGAGGAGGAGGGGGAGAAGTTTTAGCAGTTATACTATTAGCAGAAGTAGTATTATATGTAGTAATAGTTGTTGTTGTAGGAGTAGTAGTTGTTGTAATAATATTATAGTTACTGTAGCAGCAGTAGTAGTAGAAATAGTAGTTGTTGTCGTAGCAGCAGTAGTAGTTGTTGTTGTACTAGTAGTAGTAGTAGTAGTAGTAGTAGAAATAGTCATTGTAGTTGCAATAGTAGTTGTTGTGGAAGTAGGAGGAGGAGTAGTGGTCATTGTAGTGGTTGTTGTTGGAGCAACAACAACTGAAGTTGTAGTTGTAGTAGTAGTAGTGGTGGTTGTTGTTGTTGTAGTAGTAGTTGTTGTAGCTGCAGTAGTTGTAGCAGTAGGAGCAGAAGTAGTAGCAGCAGGAGTAGTAGTAGTAGTTACTGTAGGAGTAGTAGTAGTAGAAGTAGTAGGGGAAGTTTCAGTAGTTGTAGCAGTAAAGGTGGTAGTAGTAGAAGTAGTAGTAGTAGTAGTAGTAGTAGTAGCAGTAGTCGTAATAGTAGGTGGAGAAGTTGCAGTAGTAGTAGCAATTATAGTTGTTGTAGTTGTAGTAGTTGTAGTAGTAGTAGTCGCAGTAGGCGTAGTAAGTGTTGTCATTGAAGTAGAAGTAGTAGTAGTAGTAGTAATTGTTGTATAAGTAGTAGTAGGAGTAGGAATAGTAGTAGTAGTTGTGGTAAAAGTAGTAGCAGTAGTAGTTGTAGTAGTGCTAGTAGTAGTAGTAGTAGTAGGAGTAGTAGCCATAGTAGTAGGCGTAGTAGTAGTGGAAGTACTAGTAGTAGTGGTAGAAGTTGTTGTTGTAGCTGTAGTAGTAGCAGTAGTGGTAGTCGGAGTAGTAGTAATAATAGCAGTGGGAGTTATAGTAGTGGTAGTAGTGGTAGTTGTAGTGGTAGTATTATTTTTAGTAATAGTAGTAGTTGTAGGTGTTGTAGTAGTATTATATGTAGTAATAGTAGTAGTAGTAGTTATAGTAGAGGAAGTAGTAGAAGTCATAGTTGTAGTAATAGCAGTAATAGTAGAAATAGTAATAGTTGTTTTCGTATTAGTAGTGGTAGTTGTAGTGGCAGTAGTGGTAGGATTACAAGTAGTGTCACTAGGAGGAGGAGGAGGAGTAGTAGTATAGCAGTAGTAGTAGAAGTAGTTGCTTTAGTATTAGTAGTAGTTGAAGTAATAGTAGTAGTAATAGTAGGAGAAGTTTTAGTAGCTGTACTATTAGTAGTAGTATTATTATTTATAGTAATAGTAGTAGTTGTGGGAGTAGTAGTAGTTGTAGCAGTAGTGTAGTTATAGTACAAATAGTAATAGTAGCTGAGGTAGAAGTAATAGTTGCAGTTGTAGCTGCAGTAGCAGTAGTGGTTGTACTAATAGTAGTAGTAGTAGTGGTAGTAGTCGTAGTACTACCAATAGTAGTAGTTTTGGTAGTACGAGGAGGAGTAGTGGTCGTAGTAATTGTTGTTGTCGGAGCAGTAGCAACAATAGTTCTAGTAGTCATGGTAGTAGTAGTTATTGTTGTTGTAGTAGTTGTGGTAGTAGTTGTTGTTCTAGTTGTAGTAATAGTAGCAGAAGGAGTAGTAGTAATAGCTAGGGAATTTGTCATAGTAGAAGTAGTAGCAGTAGGAGTAGTCGTATTAGTTGAAGTAGTTGAAGTAGTAATAGTAATATTAGTTGTTGTAGCTGGAGTAGTAGTAGTAGAAGTAGTAGGAGAAGTTTTAGTGGTTGTAGTAGTTGCGATAGAAGTAGTAGTATAAGAAGCAGTAGTAGTAGCAATAGTTGTTGTAGTAGTAGATGGAGGATTTGTAGTAGTTTAGCAGTTATAGTTGTAGTAGTTATAGCAGTTTTAGTAGTAGTCCCAGTAGTCGTAGTAAGTGTTGTCCTTGTAGTAGAAGTAGTATTAGTTGGAATAGTAGTAGTAGCAGTAGGAATAGTAGTTGTAGCAGTAGTAGAAGTAATAGCAGGTGTAATAGTAGTGGTAGTTGTTGTTGTAGTAGTAGTAGTAGCCGTAGCAGTATGAGTACAAATAGTTGTTGCCGCAGTAGTAGTAGTGGCAAAAGTAATAGTAGTAGTAGTAGTAGTGGTAGTGGTAGAAGTTGTTGTGGTACCTGTAGTAGTATTAGTAGTTGTAGTAGTAGGTGTAGTAGTATTAGTTAGTAGTAATAGTTGCAGTAGTAATATTATTTGTAGTAATAGAAGCAGTTGTCGGAGTAGTAGTAGTATTAGTATTAGTTGTTGTAGTTGTGTAGTTACAATAGTAGTAGTAGTAGTAGAGGTAGTAGTAGAAGTAGTAGTTGCTGCAATGACCGTAGTAGTAGTAGTAGTAGTTGTTGTATTAGTAGTACTAGTGGTAGCTGAGTAGTAGTAGAAGTAGGATTAGTAGTGGTAGCAGTAGGTGTAGTAGTAGTAATAGAAGTAGTTGCTGTAGTAGCAGTTGTTGTACTAGTAGTAGTAGTACTAGTAGTAGTAGTAGTAGTAGTAGTAGTCCTATTAGTAGCAATAATAGTAGTTTTGGTAGTTGGAGGAGGAGTAGTGGTCATAGTAGTTGTTGTTGTTGGAGCAGCAACAGTAGCAGTTGTAGTAGTGGTTGTAGTAGTAGTAGTTGTTGTTGTAGCTGTAGTAGTCATTGCAGTAGGAGTAGAAATAGTTGCAGTAGGTGTAGTAGTAGTTGTAGCAGTAGTAGTAGTAGATGTAGTAGATATAGTAGTAGCAATAGTAGCAGTAGTAGTTGTAGCTGCAGTAGTAGTAGCAGAAGTTGTAGGGGAAGTTTGATTAGTTGTGGTACTATCGGTAGTAGTAGTAGCAGAAAAAGCAATAGTAGTAGCAGCAATAGTTGTAATGGTAGGTGGAGGAGTTGTAGTAGTATTAGCAGTTATAGTTGTAGTAATTATAGTAGTTGTAGGAGTAGTAGTCGCAGTGGTTGTTGTAAGTGTTGTGGTCGTTGTAGAAGTAGTAGTAGTAGTAGTATTAGTAACAGTTGCAGTAGGAATAGTTGTTGTAGTAGTAGAAGTAGTAGCAGTTGTAGGAGTAGTAGTAGTTGTAGGAGTTGTAGCAATAACAGAAGGAGTAGCAGTAGTTGTTGTAGGAGCAGTAGCAATGGCAGAAGTAGTAGTAGTGGTAGTAGTAGTACTAGTAGTGGTGGTGGTAGAAGTAGTAGTAGTAGGAGTAAAAGTAGTAGTAGTTGTTGTAGAGTTGGAGTAGTAATAGTATTAGTTGTTGCAGTAGTTGTAGGGGTAGGAGTAGTAGTAGAACTAGTAGTTGTAGTAGCAAAAGTAGTTGTTGTAGTAGGTGTAGTAGTAGTGGTAGTAGTCATAGTAGTAGTAGTAATGGCAGTAGTCATAGTGGTAGTAGTAGTAGTAGAAGAAGAAGCAGTAGTAAGTGTGGTAGTAGTAGTAGTAATAGTAGCTGTAGCAGCAGCAGTAGTAGTAGTTGAAGTAGTAGTAGTAGTAGTTCTGATAGTAATAGTAGGAGCAGTAGTGGTTGTAGTATTAGTAATAGTAGTAGTATTCGAAGTAGGAGTAGAAGTAGTAGCAGTTGTACTAGTAGAGTAGTAGTTGTTGTTGTTGTACTAGGAGTATGGGTAGTAGTAGTTGTAGTAGGTGTCGGAGTAGGAGTAGCAGTAGTAGCAGCAATAGTAGAACTAGTAGTGGTAGTATTAGTAGTAGCTGTAGTAGCAGTACTAATTGTAGTTGTATAAGTAGTAATATTAGTAGAACTAGTTGTAGGAGGAGTAGTGGTAATAGTAGTTGTAGTAGTAGTACAAATAGTAGTACCATCGGTAGTAGTAGTAGTACTATTGTTAGTTGTAGTAGTAGTTGTAGGAGTTGGAGTAAGAGTAGTCATAGAAGTAGTAGTCGTAGTAGTATGAGTAGGAGTAGTAGTAGTAATAGCAGGAGTAGGAGTAGGAGTAGGAGTAGGAGCAGTAGAAGTAGTTGTAGTAGTGGAAGCAGTAACAATAGTAGTATTGGTAGAATTGTAGTTGCAGTAGTAGTTGGAGTGGTAGTTGCAGTTGTAGTTGTAGTTGCAGTAGTACGAGGAGGAGTAGTGTTATTAGTAGTAGGTGTAAGAGTAGAAGCAGTAGTAGCAGGAGTAGGAGTAGGAGTAGTAGTAGTAGAAGTAGTAGTAGTGGTAGTAATAGTAGCAATAGTAGCGTTAATAGTTGTAGTAGTTGTAGGAGGAGGAGTAGAAGTAGCAGCTGTAGTTGGATTAGGAGTAGGCATAGTAGTCGCAATAGTAGAAGTAGTTGTAGTATTACAAGTAGTGGTTGTTGTAGAAGTAGCAGCAGCAACATTAGTACTTGTAGTTGTAGGAGTAGTAGTGGTAGTAGTAGTACTAGACGTAGTAGTAGGAGGAGTAGTTTTAATAGTAGTAGTAGTAGTAGTAGTAGTAATAGTTGTAGCATCAATAGTCGCAGTAGTAGGAGTTGGAGAAAGAGTAGTGATAGAAGTAGAAGTAGTTGTCGTAGTAGCAATATTCGTAAGAGGAGTTGGAGCAGGAATAGTTATAGTAGTAGTTGTAGTATTAGTGGTAGTAGTAGTAGTATTAGTAGTAGGAGTTGTTGTTGTATTAGTAGTAGTACAACAGTAGTTGTTGTTCTTGTAGTAATAGTAGTAGTTGTGGTTGTAATAGGAGTAGTAGTAGCAAAAGTAGTAGTTTTAGTAGTAGCAGTAGCAGTAGTAGTAATACAAGTAGTAGGTGCAGTAGTTGTAGCAGTAGTAAAAGTTGTAGTAGTCGTAGTAGCAGTAGCAGTAGAAGTAATAGATGTAGTAGTAGTATTAGTAGTAGTAGTTGCTGTTGTTGTACTTGTAGAAATAGCAATAGCAGCAATAGTAGTAATTTAGTAGTTATAGTAGTAGTAGTGCGAGTTGGAGTGGGAATAGTTGTAGCAGCAGTAGTAGTAGGAATAATAGTTGTAGGAGTAGTAATAGCAACAATAGTAGGAGTAGGAGTAGGGGTAGTAGTATTCGTAGTAGCAGTAGTGGTAGTAATGGTAGTAGTAGTAGGAGGAGTAGTAATACTAGCAATAGTCATAGAAATAGTTGTAATTGTATTAGTATTAGTAGTAGTAGTAGTAGTAGAAGCATTAGAGTAGTAATAGTAGTAGTAGTAGTAAGACTAGTAGTGCTAAGATTTGTGTTAGTAGTAGGAGGAGCAGCAGTAGAAGTTTTCGTAGCAGTTGCAACAACAGCCAGATTAGGAGTAGCGGTAGTTGTAGCTGGAGTTGTAGTAGTAGTAGCAAGATTAGGAATAGGTGTAGTAGTAATAATAGTAGCAGTAGCTGTAGAAGGGTTGTAGTTATAGTAGTAGGAGTAGTAGTTGTAGTAATAGGTGTAGGAATAGTAGTAGTAGTAGCACAAACAGGAGTAGGTGAGGTAGTAGTATTTTTGCTTCTTTTGCTGCTACTACCCCAACTACTGCTACTACCCCAACTACTGGAATCACAGTTACTGTTTCTACTACTACTATTGCTACTACTATGGCTACTACTGCTACTACTTCCGCTACTACTGTTGCTATTGCTATTACTTACATCGTGACTGCTTCTATTGCTGATGCTACAACTGCAACAATTACAATTGCCACTACTACTACTTCTACAATTGCCACTACTACTACTACTACTACTACTTCTACTACTACTAATGCAACTACTCCTACTGCGGTTTATACAGCTAGTACTACTACCACTAATTCTACTATTGTCACAATTGCTAATACTGGTGATACTACTACAAATACTACTACTACTACTACTACTCCTACAACAACAACAACAACTACTACCACTACATCTCCTCCTACTATTATTGTCATTACTGCTACTACTGCTACAACTACTACTACTAGTACTACTCCTTATACAACTGCTATAACTGCTACTATTACAACCACAACGACTCCTACTACTAATGCTACTACCATTACTAGTACTTCTATTGTTACTGCAGCTGCTACTACTTCTGATACTACTACAAATACTGCTATTACTATTATAGCTACAGTTGCTGCTACTACTTCTCCTACTATTACTACTTCTCCTACCACTACTACTACAACTCCTACTACTACTAAGAATAATAATACTATTACTCCTACTACAACTACTACTAATACTAATATTACTCCCACTAACACTACTACTACTACTGCTACTACTCCTACTATTACTACTACAAGTACTGCTACTCCTCCTAACACTTGTACTACTATTAGTACTACCACTGCTACTTTTCCAACTACTACTTTGGCTACTACGACATCTACTACTACTACTATAACTACTACTGCTACTACTACGATAGCTACTACTAATATTACCACTTCTTCTGCTACTACTACTCCTATGACTACTACGACTACTACAGCTACTACTACTACTCCTACTCCTACTACTACTACTGCTACCACGACTCCAACTACTACTACTTCTACTTCTACGACTACTACTATTCCTACTACTACTACTACTATTTATAATACTATTCCAACTACTACTCCTACTGCTGCTGCCGCTCCCACTACCCCAACAACTACAACTCCTAGCACTACTCCTACTGCTACAAATACTACAACAACTACTAATATCACTATGGCCACAACAACAACAACAACAACAACTACTACTACTACTACTACTACAACTACTATAACTACTACTACTAATACTACCACTAACACTAATATTGCTACTACTGCTGCTGCTGCCGCTGCCACAATGACTATTACTACTACTACTACCACTACTACTACTAGTACTACTTAACCTACTACTCCTACTACTACTTTGACAACAACAACTACTACTACTACACCTACTATTTCTGACACTACTACTATTGCTGTTGCTACTACTGCTACTACTACTACTACTACTACTACTACTACTATTACTACTAGTATTACTACTATTACTTCCACTACTACCACTACTACTACTACCACGACTAGTACTACTACTACTACTCCTTCCAATACTACTACCACTACTTCTGCTACCACTACTCTAACAACTACAAATCCTGCTACTACTCGTACTATAACTCCTAATAATACTACTGCAACTCCTCCTCCTCCTCCTCCTCCTACTACTACTACTGCTACTTCTACATCGACTACTACTACAACAACAACTACTACTACTTATCCTAGTATTACTACTACTACTACTACAACAACAACAACAACAACAACAACTAGTCTTACATCTACTGCTATTCCTACTACAACTACTGCTCCTAATACTACAACTACTACACCTACTACTACTTCCACTGCTACGACTCCTGCTAATACTACAAGTTCAGCTACTGCTATAACTGCTGCAGCTATGACCACTACAACAACTACATGACCAACTAGTACTCCTACTGCAACTCCTACTATTACTATTACTACTACAACTATTCTACTACTACTACTATTAGTACTACTAAAACAACTATTGCTACTACTACTACTTCCGATACTCCTACTTCTACTAGTACTAGTGGCAATACTACCGCTTCTATTTCTACTACTACTACTACTCCAACTACTTACTACTAATACTACTATTATTATTTTTATTACTACTACTACTACTACAACAACTCATACAACTACTTCTACTACTAATCGTACTATAGGTAAAACTACTACTAACACTAACAGTACAACTACTACTACTATTACTACTACTATTACTCTACTACTACTACTATACTCCTACTACATCTCCTACTTCTACACCGACAGCCACAATGACTCCTACTACTAATCCTAACACTCCTACTACTGCTACTACCACAACTGCTACTGCTATTACTACTACAACTACTGCTACTGCTATTAATACTATTACTACTACTATTACTACTACTATTACTACTACTACTACTAGTACAATAACAACAACAACAATAACTACTACTACTACTACTACTACAACTACTATTACCACTACTGTTGCTACTACTACTGCTATTTCTACTACTACTACAACTACTACTACTCTGCTACTACTACTCCAACAACTACTACTACTACTAACACTACTATTACTACTACTACTGCAATTGCTGCTTCTGCTGCTCCTGCAGCTGCTGCTGCTACTACTACTACTACTACTGCTACTACTACTAATACTACTATCACTACTACTACTACTACTACGATGCCTACTACTATTGCTACTAGTACCATTAATTGTACTACTACTACTACTAATACTACAACAACAACTACTAAGACTACTACTACTAATACTACAACAACTACTATTAAGACTACTACTACATTACTACTAGTACATCTGCTACAACTACTACTCCATCCACTATTGCTACTACTTTTGCTACTACGAATACTACTACTACTACTACGACTGTTGCTGCTGCGGCTACTACTACTACTACTATGACTACTACTATTTCTACTACTACAACTATTCCTACTCCTACTCCTACTAATGCAACTAGTACTACTCCTCCTACTACTACTACAACTGCTACGACTTCAACTCCAACTCCTACTGCTACTTCAACCCCAACTACTGCTACTGCCCCAACTCCAACTATGCCTACTACTCCTATTATGACTCCTACTCCAACTCCTCAAACGACTATAGCTACTACTACTACCACAACTAATACAGCTTCTACTTGTACGACTACAACAACAATGACAACTCCTACTACTACACCGACAACAACAACAACAACTACTACTATGACTTCTATAACTACTACTACGACTTCTACTACTACTTCTACTACTACTACTGCAACTACTACTACTACTTATACTACTACCACTACTACTACTGCAACTTCCACTACTACTATTGCGACTACAACTATTACTACTGCTCCTTCCTCTAAGACTACTACCACCTCTGCTACTACTACTACTACTACTACTACTACTACTACTACTACTACTACTACTAGTACAATTGCTGCTACTCCTACATATACTGCCACTACTACTCCTACTACTAGTATTGCTGCTAATACTACTACTATTACTACAAATACTATTCCTACTACTACTATTACTACTACTATTACTACTAGTACTACTACTACTATTGCTATTGCTGCTGCTACTACTACTACTACTTCTACTATTACAACAACAACAACTGTTGTTGCAGCTATTGCTGTTGCTAGAACTACTACAACTGCTACTAATACTAGTGCTACTGTGACTACTACTATTGCTACTAAAATTACTACTATTACTAGTTCAACTACTACTACTACTACTACAAATAATACTGCTACTACTACTACTGCAACAAATACTAATACTGCAACTGTAGCAGTTGCTACTCCTACTACTACTAATACTATTACTACTACTACAACAACTACTACTACAATTGCTACCACTACTACTACTACTACTACCACTACCACTACAACCACCACAACCACGACAACCACCACTACTACTACTACTATTACTACTACTGCTACTACTATTTCTTCTACTATAGCTGCTACTAATATTACTACTAATACAACTGCTATGACAATGACTACTACTACTACTACAACAACAACAACCACTACTACTGCTACTAGCACTACCACTATTGATGCTGCTACTACTACAATTACTACTCCTACAACTACTATTGCTACAACTACAACTACTACTATTGCTATTGCAACTGCTGCAACACTACTACTACAACTATTACTACTAGTACTACTACAGCTCCAACAACTACTACTAATACTACTACTACTCCAACAACTACTTCTATTACTAACACTTTGACTGCAACAACTATAACTACTACTACAAATACTACAACTAATTGTGCTATGACTACTCCTACTATGACAACTACTACTATTGCTATTAGTACTACTACTCCTACTACTACTACTATTGCTATAACAACAGCTACTACTACAACACCCCCTACTATAGCTTCAACTACTACTACCAATTACTACTACTAATACTTCTACTACTTCTACTACTACTACTACTACTACTTCTTCTTCTTCTTCTTCTTCTTCTTCTACTACTACTACTACTACTACTACCACTACTACTACTACTACTACTACTACTACTACTATTATTACTACTATTACTACTTTTACTACTACTACTCCTACAACTATTTCTATACAACTACAACTATGACTACTACTATTAGTGCTCCTACTACAATTACTACTACAACTACTCTTACAACTACTATTGCAACTGCCACTACTTGTACTACTACCCCAATTCCTACACCTAACAGTACTCCTACTATGACTACTATTAGTAATGGTAGTACAAGTAGTAGCAGTAGTAGTATTAGTTGTAGTAGTAGTAGTTGTAATAGGAGTTGGTGTAGAAGTAATGGTAGTAGTAGGAGCAGGGTAGTAGTAGTAGTAGGCATAGCTCTTGGAGTAGAAGTAGTAGCAGTAGTACGAGTAGGAGTAGGATTAGGAGTAGTAGTAGCAATTGTAGGAGTAGGAGTAGTAGTAGTGGTAAGAGCAGGAGTAGGAGGAGTAGAAGTTGTTGTTGTTGTGGTTGAAGTAGAAGTTGTATTAGTAGTAGTAGCTATAGTAGTAGTAGTATTAGTTATAGTAGTAAGGGGAGAAGTGGGAGTAATAGTAATTGGAGTGCCAGTAGTAGTAGTAGTAGTAGTAGTAGTAGTAGTAGTAGTAGTAGTAGTAGTAGTAGGAGTAGGAGTAGTAGTAGCAGTAGGAGTTGGAGTAGTAGCAGTAGTTGCAGTACCAATAATAGAAGTAATACCAGTAATGGCAGCTGTAACAAAAATATTTATAGTAGTAAAAGTACTACTAGTAGTAGTAGAAGCAACAGGAGTAGTAGTGGTAATAGTAGTAATAGTAGTAGTGATAGCAATAGTAGAAGTTATTGTAGTACTAGTGGGAGTAGTAGCAGTTGTAGTAGTTATAGTAGTTGTATGCATCAAAGGAGTGGTAGGAGTAGGAGTTGGAGTAGGAGTGGCAGTACGAGTTGTAGTAGTAGTATTACTACTAGTAGGAGTAGTAGTAGGAGCAGTAGCAAGAGTAGCAATAGTAGTAGTTGTTGTTGTTGTAGTAGTAGTAGCAATTGCAGCAGCAACAGTAGTAGTATTAGTAGTCATTGTAGTAGTAGTAGTACTACTACTAGTAGTCGTAGAAGTAGTAGTAGTAGCATTAGTAGTAGTAGTTGTTGTTGTTATAATAGTAGTAGCAGTAGTTGTTGTTGTTATAGTAGTAGTGGTAGTAGTAATAGTAGTAGTAATAGATGTAGTAGTCGAAGTAGTAATTGTCGAAGTTGTGCTAATAGTAGTAGTGGCAGTTGTACTAGTAATAGTGGTAGTAGTAGTGGTGGTGGTGGTGGTGATAGTAGTAGTAGTAGTAGTTGTTGCTGTTGTTGTAGTTGTAGTAGTAGTAGTAGTAGAAGTAGTCATTGTAATAGTACTACTAGTAGTAGTAAGAGTAGTGTTAGTAGTAATAGTAGTTGTAGTTGTCATAGTATTAGTAGTAACAGTAGTAGGGGTAGCAGTAGTAGTGGTAGCAGTAGTAGAAGTAGTCGCAGTAGTAGTAGCAGTAGTAGCAGTTGTAGTAGATGTAGTAGTTGTACATTTCAGAGGAGTGGTAGGAGTTGGAGTTGGAGTAGGAGTGGCAGTACGGGTTGTAGAAGTAGTAGTAGTACTAGTAGGAGTAGTAGTAGCACCAATAGTAGGAGTAGTAGTAGTTGTTGTTGTTGTTGTTGTAGTAGTAGTAGTAGTAGTAGCAGTAGTAGTAGTATTACTAGTCATTGTAGTAGTAGTAGTAGTACTAGTAGTAGAAGTAGAAGTAGTAGTAGTAGCATTATTTGTAGTAGTTGTATTAGTAGTAGTTGTTGTAGTAGCAATAGTTGAAGTAGTAGTAATAGTAGTAATAGCAACAGTAATAGTTGTAGTAGTAGGAGTAGTAGTTTTAAAAGTAGTACTAATAGTAGTAGTATTAGCAGTACTAGTAATAGTAGTAGTAGTAATAGTAGTGTTAGTAGTAATAGTGGTAGTAGTAGTCAAAGGTATAGAAGTAGGAGTAGGAGTTTGAGTAGGAGTAGCAGTAGTAGTGGTAATAGTTGTTGTAGTTCTAGCAGTAGTACAAGTAGGAATAGGACTAGGAGTAGTAGTAGCAGTAATAGGAGTAGGAGTTGCAGTAGTGGGGGCAGGAGCAGGAGCAGGAATAGTAGTAGTTGGAGTAGCAATTGTAGTAGCAGCAACAGCAGTGGCATCGTACTGTAGTAGTAGTAGGAGGAGGAGGAGTTGTAGTAGTAGTAGTAGTATAGTAGTAGTAGTAGTAGTAGTAGTATAGTAGGCATAGTAGTACTTGTAGTAGGAGCAGTAGTAGTAGTAGTAGTAGTAGAAGCAATAGCTATAGTAATAGTAGTAGAAGTAAGGAGCAGTAGTAGCAGTAGTAGTAGTAGAAGCAATAGCTATAGTAATAGTAGTAGAAGTAGTAGTATAGTAGTTGTAGTAGTCATTGTACCATCAATAGAAGTAGTAGTTGTAGTAGCAGTAGTAGTAGCAGTAGTAGCAGTAGTAGCAGTAGTAGTCATAGTGGTAATAGTAGCAGCAGTAGTAGTAGTAGTTGTTGTAGTAGTAGTAGTAGTAGTCGCAACATAAGCAGGAGTAGCAGTAGTAGTAGTAGCAGTCATAGTAGGAGTAGAAGTAGTACTCATAGTTGTACTTGTAGTATTAGTGTATTAGTAGGAGCAGTAGTAGTAGTACTAGAGGTACTAACAGTTGTAGTAGTAGAAGTAGTAGTAGCAGTAGTAGTAGTAGTAGTGGTAGTTGTAACACTAATAATATTAGTAGTAGTAGTAGTTGTTGTTGTTGTTGTTGTTGTTGTTGTTGTAGTAGTAGCAAAAAGAGGAGTAGTAGTATTAGTAGTAGTAGTTGTTATTGTTGTAGAAGTAGTAGTAGTATTAGTAGCAGTAGTAGTTGTTGTAGTATAAATAGTAATGGTAGTAGTACTAGTAGTAGTAGTAGAAGTAATAGTAGAAGCTGTAATAGTAGTAGTCGCAAGAGTAGCTGCAGTACAAGTAGTAGTACGCATAGTTTTAGTAGTCGCGGGAGTTGTAGTAGTGCTAGTAGTAGTAGTTGTAGTAGTAGTGTAGTTGCAGAAGCAGTAATTGGAGTAGCTGACATAATAGTAGTAGTAGATGTAGTAGTAGTTGTTATTATTATAATAGTAGTAGTAGCAGTAGCAGCAGCAGCAGTAGCAGTAGTAGCAGTAGTAGCAGTTCTGGCAGTAGTGGTGGTTATGGCAGCACCAATAGTAGTAGAAGTCATGCTAGAAGTAGTAGCAAGAGTAGTTATAGTAGTTGAAGTAGCAGCAGTAGGAGTAGTAGTGGTAGAAGTATTTGGATTAGTAGTAGTAGCTACAACAGCAGGAGTAGTAGCAATAGTAGTAGTAGTAGTTGTTGTTGTTGTAGTAGAAGTTATTGTAGTAGTAGTACTAGAAGTTGTAGTAGTAGGAGGAGTAGTAGTAGAAGTAGTAGTAGCAATAGTAGTAGTAGTTGTTGTAGTAGTAGTTGTAGCAGCATGAGTAGTAGTAGCAGAAGTAGTAATAGTAGTAGTAGCAGTAGTAGTAGTAGTTTCAGGATTAGTAGTAGCCTCTATAGTAGTTTTAGTAATTGTAGTAGTAGTAGTATTAGTAGTAGGAGTAGGAATAGTAGTAGCAGAAGTAGTTGCAATAGTAGTAGTAGCTGCAGCAGTAGGAGTAGTAGTTGGAGTTGGAGTTGGAGAAGTAGTAAATGTAATAGTAGTAGTGGCAGTAGTAGTACTACGAGTTATAATTGTGCTAGTAGTTGGAGTACTAGTAGTTGTTGTTGTTGTCATAGCTGTAGTATTGGTAGTAGTAGTTGTAGTAGTAGTAGTTGGTCTAAGAGTTACAGCAGCATCAATAGCAACATTAGCCGTAGTAGTAGAGGTACACAGGTAGTAGTAGTAGAAGTAGTAATAGTAAAGTAGTAGTAGAAGTGGCACTATTAGTAGTCGTATAAGTAGTGGTAATTGTAGTAATACTAGTAATAGAAGCTGTAGCAGCAGTAGTAGTATTGCAATTAGTAGGGATAATAGTAGTAGGAGGAGTAGTATCAAAAATAGTAGTAGGGTACTAGTAGGAGTAGGAGGTCGAGTAGGTGTAGTAGTAGTAGTAGTAGTAGTATAGTTATTGTTGCAGTAGTAGTAGTAGTAGTAATAGTAGTACTAGTAGGAAGAGTAGTAGTAGTACTAGTTGTAGTAGTGGTAGTAGTAGTAGTTTTTGTAGTAGTAGTAGTAGTAGCAGTAGCAGCAGCAGCAGTAGTAGTAGAAGTAGAATTAGTAGTAGTGGTAGTAGTAGTAGAAGTAGTGGTGGGAGCTATAGTAGTTGTAGTCATTGTAGTAGTAATAGTAGAAGTAGTAGTAGTATCAATAGTAGTAGCATTAGTAGTAGTAGAAGTGGTAGTATTAGCAATTGAAGTAGTTGTGGTAGTAGTAGTAGTAGTAGTGTAGTAGTAGTAGTAGGAGTAGTAGTTGTTGTTGTTGTAGCAGTAGTTGTAGAAGTAGTTGCGATACTAGTAGTTGTAGTAGTAATCAGTAGTAGCCCCTAGTAGTAGTAGTGGTACTAGTATAGTCGTATTAATAATCAGTAGTAGTAGTAACATTATTAGAAGTCCTAGTAGTAGTATTAGTACTAGTAGTAGAATTAGTAGTAGTACATAGTAGTCGTAGTAGTACTAGTAGTAGTCGTGGTAGTAGTAGTAGCAGCAGTCGTAGTAGTAGTAGTAGTTGTTGTTGTTGTAGTAGAAGTAGCGATAATAGTAGTAGTAGTAGTTGTTGTAGTAATAGTAGTAGTTGTAGCTGCATTTGTTGCAATAAGAGTACTAGTTGTAGTAGAAGTAATAGTAGTGGAAGTGGTACCAGAAGTAGTAGTAGTAGTAGTAATTGTAGTAGCTATAATAAACGTAGTAGCAGTAGTGGTAGTAGCTATAGAGGTATTAATAGGAGTTGCAGTAGTGGTAGTAGCAGAAGTACTAGTTGTAGCAGTCATAGCAGAAGTTGCTATGATAGTACTAGTAGTTGTTGTAGTAGTAGTAGCAGCAGTGTAGTGTTAGTAGTAGTTGTAGCAATAGTAGTAGTACCAGATGTAGTAGTTGTAGTAGTGATTGTGGTAGTAGTAGCAGAAATTGTATTAGTCATAGCATAAGTAGAAGCAGTAGTAATAGTAGTAGGAGAAGCAGAAGTAGTTGCAGAACTTGAAGCTATTATAGTAGTAATATTAGTAGTTGTAGCAGCTGTAGTAGTAGTAGTAGATGTAACGGTAGTGCTAGTAGTTGCAGAAGCAGTAGTGCAGCAGTAGTAGCAGTGTAGAAGTAGTAGTAGTAGTAGTAGTAGCTGTAAAGGTAGTACTTGTAGTTGTAGAAGCAGTAGTGCAGCAGCAGTTGTAGTGTAGAAGTAGTAGTAGTAGTAGAAGTAGAAGAAGTACTTATAGTAGTTGCAATAGTAGCAGTAGTAGCAGTAGCAGTAGTAGTATTTGTAGCAGTAGTAGAAGTAGTTGTAGTAGTAGTAGCAGAACTAGTAGCAGCAGTAGTAGTAGTTACATTAGTAACAGCAGCAGCAGTAGTATTAGTAGTTGTGGTAGCAATTGGAATAGTAGTAGCAGCAGCAGTAGTAGTAGCAGTAGTAACAGAAGTAGTAGTAGTAGTAGTAGCATTTGTCGTATTCACAACAGTAGTAGTAGTAGCAGTTGCAGTAGTGTTAGTAGTTGTAGCAGTAGTTGCAGCAGTATCAATAGTGGTAGTTGTAGCAGTCATAACTGTAGTAGCAGTAATAGCATTTAGAGTAGTAGTAATGGTTGTAGAAGTAGTAGTAGTAACAGTAGTAGTTGTAGAAGTGGTAGTTGTAGTAGCAATAGTGGTAGAAGCAATAGCCGTTGTAGTAGCAATAGTAGTACTAGCAGTAGGATCGTTAGTTAGGGAAGTAGTAGGTGGGGTAGTTGTAGTAGCGGTAGGAAAAGTAGGAGAAGTAGTAGTAGTAGTTGTTGTTGTTGTTGTTGTAGTACCTGTAGTAGAAGCAGAAGCAGTCATAGCAGTGGTAGCGATGGTAGCTGTAGTATCCGTAGTAGCCATAATAGTACTAGTAGCAGTCATAACATTAATAGAAGCAGTAGTAGTCGTAGAGTAGCAGTAATAGTAGTAAAAGTAATAGCAGTAGTACTAATTGTAGTAGCAATACTACAAGAAGTAGCAGTGATAGTGTCAACAGTGGTAGTATTAGTAGGAGTAACAGTAGTAGTAGTAACAGAAGTAGTAGCAGAGCCATAGTAGTGGGAGAATAATTAATTGTAGCAGTAGTATTAGCAACAGTAGAAGAAACTGTGTAGCAGTACTAGTAGTACTAGCAAAAGTAGCAATAGAAGTAGAAGTAGTAGTACTAGAAGTCGGAGTAGTCATTGTAGTAGAGTGCTTGTAGTAGTAGTCGAAGCAACATTTGTAGTTACAGTTGTAGTAATGGTAGTAGTAGTAGTAGTAGTAACAGTAGCAGTAGGAGTAATAGTTGTAGTAGTAGTGGTAGTAGTAGTAATGGCAGTAGATGCAATAGTAGTTGTAGTAGAAGTCATAGAAGTTGTAGTCGTACTAGTAGTGGGGGTAGTAGTAGTTGTAGTAATCATAGTGGTAGTATAAGCAAGAGTAGTAGTAGTAATAGTAGTAGTAGTAGCAGTAGTAGTAGTAATAATAGTAGTTGTTGTAGTAGTAGTATTAGTAGTAGTAGTAGGAGGAGTACTAGTAGCAGTAGTAGTTGTTGTAATAGTAGTAGTAGTAGTAGTAGTAGTAGTAGTAGTAATATTTCTAGTTGTAATAGTAGTAGTTGTTGGAGTAGTGGTAGTACTAGTATTAATCATTGTAGTAGTAGTAGCAGTAGTAGTAGTAGTTGTTGTAGTAATAGTAGTGGTAGCAGTAGAAGTAATAGTAGTAGTAGTAGTCGAGTAGTTATAGGAGTAGTAGTAGTCGTAGTTGTAATATAGTAATAGTTGTTGTAGTAGTCGCAGTTGACTATTACTATTGTTACTACTACTGCTGCTGCTACTACTACAGCAGCTACAACTACTCCGATTACTACTATTACTGCTACTACTATTGCTACTACAGTTAGTGGTACCACTCATACTATTACTTCTACTTCTACTACTGCTGCTACTACAACTACAACTACGACTGCAAAAGCCACCACTACTACAAAAACAATAACTACCACTATTACCTCTTCTACTGTAGCTACTTCTGTTACTGCTTCTACTACTATTGTTACTGTCACTACCGCTGCTATTGTTACTACTGCTACTACTAATACTACTACTTCTACTACTACTACTACAACTATACCTATTTCTACTACTTCTACTATTACCACCACCACAACAACTACTACTAGTACTACTACAACTATGCCTATTACTTCTACTTCTACAACTACTACAACTATAACTGTTATTGCTACTACTACTACTACAACTGCCACACCTAATACTACAGCGACTCCTACTATAAGTACAAATGGTACTACTATGAATACTATCTCTATTCCTAGCTCTAGTACTGCTACTACTACTAATGCAACTATGATAAATCCTAGTGCAACAGCAGCGACTACTCCTACAATTGCTACTAGTACAATAACTACTACTGTTACTACTGCTACTACTACTACAACTACTGCTACTTCTACTCCTACAATAGCTACTACTAATACTATTTCTACTGCTGCCACTGCTACAACTACTGCTACTAGTACTATTGCAACTCCTACTATTACTTCTCCTACTGCTACTACTACTACTACAACTACAGCTACTACAACTACAGCTGCTAGAGCTACTACTACTATAGCCACAACAACTACTAGTGCTAGTGCTACTACTACTACAACGGCTAGTGCTACTACTACTACAACTCCTACTGCTACTATTGCTACTACTACTACTACTGATACTACTGCTACTACTGCTACTATTGCTACTACTATAATTTCTACAACTATAGCTACTACTACTACAACTAATACTAGTCCTTCAATGGATACTGCAGCTTTTGCAACTATAGCAACTATTACTGCTATTGCTACTACTGTTACTACTGCTACAACTACTGCTACTATTACGACTACTACTACTACTATAAATTTTATTGCTATAATAACTACTGCTTCAACAACTACTACTACTACTATTTTTACTATTACTACTGGTACCGCCACCACTACTACTTCTAGTACTGTAACTATTGCTACTACTACTTCTACTCATTTTACTACTCTTGCAAACGTTACTACTACTACTGATGCAGCAACTTTTGCTGCAACAACAATTGCTGCTGATGCTGCCGCTCCTACAACAACTACTACTGCAACTCCTGCAACTACCACTACTACTGCTACTGCTGCTACACTTACTACAATTACAACTACAACTACAACTTCTTCATCTACAAGTATAACTACTACTACTATTACTACCATCACAAATTCTACTACTACTGCTGCTGTTACTACTACTCATATTACTTCACCCCCTACGACTATTGCTACTACTACTACTTCTACTTGTACTGCTACTACTACCTCTAATGCTACTGCTACTACTACTACTACAACTCCGACTACTACTACTACTATTCCTACTCGTTATACTACTACTACTATTGCTGCAACTGTTGCTACACCTACTAAAACTACTACTGCTGCTGGTGGTGCTCCTACTATTAATACTACTACTAATACTACTGTCATACTTACTACAACTACTAATATTACAACTACTACAAATACTACTACTACTACTACTACTACTATGACTACTACTACAGCTACTACTACTAATGCTACTTATCCTACTACCGCTACTACTGCTGTCTCTACTACTGCAAATATTGCTACCGCTACTGCTTCTACTACTGTTACTATCGCTCCTACTACTTCTACCACTACTGCTACTACAACTGCTATCTCTGCTATTATTACTACTGCTACTTTTACTACAACTACTGCTGCTACTAACGCTACTACTATAACTCCTATTACTACTGCTGCTATGAGGGCTACTACTCCAACTTCTACTACTCCTATTACTACCATTGGTACTACTGCTACAACTACTACTATTATTATTATTACTGCTACTATTACACATGTAATACTACTACAACAACAACAACAATTGCTACAACTACTATGACTACTCCTACTAATACTACTACAGATACTTCAACAACTACTACTAGTACTATTGCTACTACTGCCATTACTACAACAACTACTTCTACTACCTCTACTACTACGACTACTGTTACTACACAACTACAACAACTACTACTACTAATACAATGACAACTCCTACAACTACTACTATTACTACTAATAATACTACAACTACAACAACTACTACTACTACAACAACTACTACTGCTACTACTACTGTTACTACAATTAGTAGTACCACTCATAATATTACTTCTACTTCTGCTACTGCTGCTACTACTACCACAACTAGGACTGCAAATGCCACTACTGCTACTAAAAGAATAGCTGCTACTACTACTACTTCTGTAGCAACTACATCTACTACTGCTTCTACTATTGCCACTGCTGCTGCTGCCGCTGCTGTTGTTGCTACTACTATTGCTAATACCGCTACTATGACTACGACTACAACTACAACTATTACTACTACTTCCACTACTACTAGTACAACAACAACAACTACTACTCCAACTACTACAACTATTACTATTACTTCTACTTCTACAGCTACTACAATTACTACTATTACTGCTACTACTACTACTCGTGCTACAACTATGGATGCTAATACTACTAATACTATCTTTATTCCTAGTCCTAGTATTGCTAGTACTACTAATCCAAATACAATAAATGCTAGTACAACTGCTGTGACTACTCCAACAACAGCTACTATTACAATAATAGTTGCTGTTACTACTACTACTACTACTACTACTACTACTACTATTACTACTACTACTACTACTACTACTACTACTAATATTCCTCCTACAATAGCTACTTTTACTACTATTGCTATTGCTGCCACTGCTACTAGTACTTCCGCAACTCCTACTACTGCTTCTCCTACTGCTACTATTACTACTAGCAGTAGAACTAGTAGTAGTACTACTACTAGTAGTAGTACTACTACTAGTTCTACTGCTACTACTGCTACTATAACTACTACTACTAGTTCTACTACTACTACTGCTAGTGCTACTATAACTACGACTACTACTGCTAGTACTACTACAAATGATACTGTGGCTACTACTCCTATAACTTTTACAACTACTGCTACTACTACTACAACTAATACTACTCCTTCAACGGATACTGCTGCTGTTGCAACTACTATTACTACTATAGCTACTGCTACTACTATTACTACTGCTACAACAACTGCTTCTATTACTACTATGGCTACTACCTTAAATTTTACTACTACAACTACTGCTGCTGTTACAACAACTGCAACTACTATTTTCACTACTACGAATACTGCTATTATTACTGGAAACACCACTACTACATCTAGTACTGCAACTATTGCTACTACTAATTCTACTATAAGTACTACTCTAGCAAATATTACTACAACAATTGTTGCGACAACTTCTACTGCAACTACTAGTACTATTGCTATTGCTGCGCCTACAACAAGTACTACTACTACTACTGCTGCTATTACTGCTACTGCTACACCTACTACTACAACTTCTTCAACAACTACTAAAACAACTATTACTACTGCTACCACAAATTCTACTACTACTGCTGCTACTTCAACTACTCATATTACTTCACCTGCTACTACTATTGTTGTTACTACTACTATTACCTATACTGCTACTACTACTTCTATTGCTACGGCTACTGCTACAAGAACTACTACTACTTCTACTCCTATTACTACTACTGCTACTCCTGCTACTACTACTAATGCAATTGCTACAATTGCTGCTACACCTACTAAAACTACTACTACCATTGTTGTTGCTACTACTGTTACTACTACTACTACTACTACTACTACTAGTGCTACTATTACACTCCTACTGCTACTACAAGTAGTACTACAACAACAATTGCTACAACTACTACGGCTACTGCTAATACTACGACAACTACTTCAACAAAAAATACTAATACTACTACCAGTACTATTGCTACAACTGCTATTATTACAACTACTACTTCTTCTACTACCTCTACTACTATTGCTGCTGCTATTGTTTCTACACAACTACTACAACTACTCCTACAACTACTACTATTACTACAAATAATACTACTACTGCAACTACTTCTACTACGACTACTACTCCAACTACAACTACTATGACTACTCCTAGTACTATTGCTACTATTACTGCTACTACAATTAGTAGTACAACCGATACTGTTACTTCTACTTCTACTTCTGCTGCTATTACTATTACTACTACAACTGTGAATGCCACTACTACTACTACTGCTGTTGTAGCAACTTCTATTATAACTTCTACTACTACTGCTGTCGCTTCTATTGTTGCAACTGGTATGACTTATACCACCACTACTACTACTACTACTACAACTATGCCTATTACTAATACTTCTACTACTACTACAACAAAAATAAGAACAACTACTAGTACTAGTACTACTGCTACTACAACTACGACTATTATTGCTACTACTACTACTACAACTATTACAACTACTACTATTGCTACTCTTACTACAACTATGGATGCTACTACTACTAATACTATCTCTGTTCCTAGTCCTAGTACTGCTACTACTACTAATCCAACTATGATAAATGCTAGTACAACTGCTGCAACTACTCCTACAATACTACTGCTACAATAACTACAACTGTAACTGCTACTACTACTACTACTACTACTACGACTCCTACAATAGCTACTAATACTACTAATGCTACTGCTGCCACTGCTGCAGCTACTGCTTGTAGGACTTCTGCAACTCCTACTATTGCTTCTCCTACTGCTACTATTGCTACTACAACTACTACTAGTACTACTACTACTACTAGAGCTGCTACTACTACTACTGCTCCTACAACAACTACTGCTAGTGCTACTACTATTACTACAACTAGTACTGCTAGTGCTACTACCGATACTATTACTACGACTGCTACTATTGCTACTACTCCTATAACTTTTACAACTACTACCACAACTACCACAACTAATACTGCTCCTTTAACGGATACTGCTGCTACTGCAACTGCTATTGCTACTACTGCCTGTGCTACTACAGTTACTACTGCTACAACTGCAACTACTATTACTACTACTTCTACTACTATAAATTTTACTATTACAACTACTTCTGCTGCTCCAACAGCTGCTACTACTATTTTTACTACTACTAATACTACTATTATTACTGTTACCACTACTACTACTACTTCTAGTACTGCAACTATTACTACTACTACTTCTACTGTTGTGGCAACTTCTTCTTCTACTACTAGTACTGCTGCTCCTGCTGCTCCTACAACAAGTACTACTACTACGACTACTACTGCTACACCTACTACGATTACAACTACTACTACAACTTCAACTACTACTAAAACCAATATTACTACTACTACCACAAATTCTACTACTGCTGCTGCTGCTACTACTACTACTCATATTACTAAACTTGCTACAGCTACTGTTGCTACAACTACTATTACCTATACTGCTACTGCTACTGCTACTACAAACAACAACAACAACAACTACTACTATTACTACTGCTATTGCTACTCCTGCTACTACTACTATTGCTACAACTGCTGCTACACCTACTAAAACTACTACTACTATTATTGCTGCTCCTACTATTAGTACTACTACTACTACTACTACTGTTACACCTACTACAACTACTACTATTACAACTACTACAAATACTACTACTACTACTACAACTAGTAATACTACTTATCCTACTATCGCCACTACTTCTGCTACTACTACTGCTACTACTATTACTATTGCTACTACTGCTTCTACAACTGCTGCTACTACTATTGTTACCTTTGCTATTATTACTACTACTACCTTTGCTACGACTACTACTGCTACTACTACCGCTACTACTCCTATTACTAGGACTGCTACGGGTGCTACTACTCCAACTTCTACTACTCCTTTTACTACTACTGCTACTACCGCTACAACTACTATTATTACTACTATTACAGTTACTATTACACTCCTACTACTACTACTACAACCACTACTCTGGCTAATACTACTACAACTACTTCAACAACTACTACTAACACTACTAGTACTATTGCTACTAATGCCATTAATGCAACAACTACTTCTTCTACTACCTCTACTACTACTACTACTACTACTACTACTGTTACTACACAACTACTACAACTATTGCTAATAATACTATGACAACTTTTACAACTACCATTATTACTACAAATAATACTACTATTGCAACTACTACTACTACTACTGCTACACCTACTGCTACTACTACAACTACTACCAGTACTACTACTACTACTACTACAGCTACAACAATAACTTCTACCACAACAACAACAACAACAACAACAATAACAACTACTACTACTACTCCTCCTCCTTCTACTACTAGTACTCCTCCTATTACTATAGCTACAACTCGTTTTGTTACTACTACTACTACACTTACTACTACTACTATGACTACAACAACAACAACAACAACAACTACTACTCCTCCTCCTCCTCCTCCTCCTCCAGCTAGCATTACAATAACTACTGCTACTACTACTTCTTCAGCTACTACTAATACTACTGCTGCTTCAACTATTATAACTACTACTACAATTGCTACTACAGCAACAACCATTAGAGCTACTACTACTACTACTACTACTTGTACTTCTCCACCTACTATTACAACTACGGCTGCTTCTGATACTACTACTTCCTCTACTACTACTAGAACAACTACTACTACTCCAAATACTGTAACTACTACAACTACTACTATAGCGATAGCTATTACAGCAACGACTAGTACTCCTACTAGAACTATTACTATTAATGCTACTACTACTATTATTACTACTACTACTATTACTACTACTACTACTACCTCTACTACTATTGCTAATAAAACTTCTACTACGACTACTACTAGTCCTACTGCAACTACTACTACTATTGCTGCTACAACAATGACTACTACTCCTACAGCTACTACTACTACTCATACTACTACTTCTACTACTACTACAACTACACAACAACTACTACTACTACCACTGCCATGACGACAACTACGGCTGCTGCTGCTACAAGAACAACAACAAATACTACTACTACTCCTTCACTTACAACCACAACTACTACTATTGCTGCTACTACGATTACTACTACTACTACTATTACAACTACAACTAGTACTACTACCACTACAACTACTACTACTTCTGCTGTTACAAAAATAACAACTACTTCTAGTACTACCTCTACTACTACTGCTGCTGCTACTGTTACTACACCACTAGAACAACAACTATTACTAATACTACTACTCCTACATCTACTTCGATTAATATAAATAATTCTACTACTACTAATAGTATAACGACTAAAACTTCTCCTCCTACTACTACCATTTCTACTACTACCACTACTACTGCAATTACTCCTACTACTACTACAACTACAACTACTTCAACCACTATTGCTACCACTTCTACTACTGTTGGTGTTGCTGTTACAACAACAACAACTACTACTACCACAACTCCTCCTACTACCACAACTATTACTACTGCTGCTACTATTATAACTACTACTACTCCTACCACTACTACTAAAAATACTACTACTACTACTACTTCTTCTTCTACTACTACTCCTACAACTACTACTATTACTACGAATAATACTACTACTGCTACAGCTACTACTACTACGACTACCACTACAACAACAACAACAACAATAACTTATACGATGACCACCACTACTAGTACAACTATTTCTACTACTACTACTACTCCTACTACAACAACTACTACTACTCCTACTTCTACTACTACTACTACTACCACTACTACTACTACTACCACCACTATCCCTACTACTACGACAACTGCTACTGCTGCTATGACTGCTCATACTGCTACTGCCACTCCTACGCTACTACTAGAATAGCTACAACTTCTACTACTACTACAACTACTACAACAAATACTACTACTACCATTACTACCACGGCTACTACTACTAGCACTAATGCTACTATTTCTTTCGCTGCTACAACAAACAACTAGAACTATTGCTAGTCCTACTACTGTTACTACTACTACTACTACGACTACTACTACTACTACTCCTCCTCGTCCTCCTCCTCCTCCTCCTTGTCTTACTCCCACTACTACGACTCCTATTGCTACTATTTCTACTACTACTACAACTTCTGCAACCACTACTACTACTACTACTGCTGCTGTTGCTATTGTTGTTACAAAAACAACAACAACTACAACTACCTCTCCTCCTTCTGCTACCACAACTCTGACTTCTTCTACTACTACTACAAGTACTAGTACTCCTACTACAACAACTACTAGTACGAGTACTAGTACTACTACTACTACTATTTCTACTTCAGTTACTACTTCTACTTCTGCCTCAACTACTACTAGTACTGCTACTATCACTAAAATACTACTACAACAACTGCTACTAATTCTACTACTACTCCTACAACAACTGCAATTACTACGAATAATACTACTACTGCTACAACAACTACTACTAATACAACTCCTACTACTACTCCTCCTCCTACTACTTTTTCTACAACAACAACTTATACCACGACTACGACTTCTACTATTACTACTAGTTCTAGTACTACTACTACTCATAGAACTACGACTACTACTCCTACTGCTACTGCTGCTACTGCTACTGCAACTACTACTACAACCACTACTACTACTACTACTACGTCTACTACTACTACTACTACTCCTACTCCTACTGCTCCTACTACTACTACTGCTACTACTACTTCTACTACTACAACACTTACTACTACTATGAGTACTACTACAACGACAATAACAACATCAACTACTACTACTCCACCTACTACTACAACTACTACTGCTACTACTACTACTGCAACAACCACTAATACTACTACCACTACAACTGTTACTACTACTACAACAACTACTACTAGTATTGTAAATACTACTAATGCTACTACTATAACTAGAGAAATGGCTATTACAGCTACAACAACTACTACAACTACTATTGCTCCTATTTGTGCTATTGCTACTGTTACTACTAGTTCTACTACTACTATTCTACCACTTCTACTACTACGACTGCTACAACTTCTACTGTGGCTACAAATTCTAAAACTACTTTCGCTACCACTACTGCTACAACTGCTGCTACAACAACTACTACCACCACTACGCCAACTACTACAACAACTACTTCTACTACAACTTCTAAAACTACTGCTACTGCGACTGCAATAACTACTACTTCTGCCACTACTAGTACCACCACTACTCCAACATCTACTAGGACAACTATGACTACTGATACTACTAGTACTTCTACTACTACACCACCTACAACTCCTACGACTACTTATACTACTACTACTACAGCTATTACTACTACAAGTACTACTATACAGCAACAACTATTGCTACTACTACTGCTACTACTTTTACTACTACTGCTACTACTACAACAACAACAACAACAACTACTGCTGCTACTCCTAGCACTACTACTACTTCTACCGCTACTTCTACTACTACTACTGCTACTACTTCTACCACTACTTCTACAACCACTACCACTACTACTAGTAGTAGTCGTAGTACTACTACTAATACCACTATGACTATTATAACTACTACTCCTACTACCGCTGCTACTCCAACTACTAATACAACAACTATTACTACAACTACAATCGCAAATACTCCTACTACTACTATTACTACTACTCCTGCTACTACCACTACTGCTCCTACTCCTACTACTGCTACTACTACTACTACAACTACTACTACTATTAGTACTCCGACTACTACTACTGCTTCTAGTCCTACTACTACTATTACAACAACTACTACTTCTTACACAGCAACAACAATAACTTCTACTGCTACTACTACTTCTACTACTACAACAAAACTTACTACTACTACTTTGACAACTAATACTACAATAACAACAACAACAACTACTACTACTACTGGTACTACAACCACAACAATTGCTACAACTACTACAAGTACTACTACTAATACAACAACAACTACTACTACTACAGCAATAGCTATTACAGCTGTCACTACTACTACTACTCCAATTACTGCTATTACTACTATTACTACTATTTCTACTACTACTACATCTTCTACTACAGCTACTAAAACTTTTCCAACTACTACTACTACTACTATGCTTGCTACTACTACTACTACTACTCTTGCTACTAGTACTACTTTAACTTATACTACCATTACTATTGCTACTATGTCTAGTACTACTACTGCTATTACTACTACAACTACTGCTACAGCTTCTACTACTACTTGTACTACTACTACTACAATAGCTACAACTTATACTGCTACTACTACGACCACTATGCCAACTACAACAACAACTACTACTACAACCTCTAAAACTACTACTACTGCTACTACTACTACTGCTTCTGCAACAACTACTACTACTTACTACTACTGCTAGTACCACCACTACTCCAACTTCTGCTATGACAACTAAGACTACGGATACAACTAATACTTCTACGTCTAGTGTACCTACAACTCCGACTAGTACTACTACTACTACTACTACTACTATTACTACTATTACTACAACTACTACTGCTGCTGCTACTACTGTTGCTGCTACCGCTACTACTACTGCTACTACTACAACAACTACTACTACTATTGCTGTTGTTGCTACTACTACATCTGCCACTGCTTCTACAACCACTAGCACTACTACTACGAGTACTACTACGACTATTACTACTACTACTACTAGTACAGCAAGTACTACTCATACTACTACTGCTGCTCCTACTACTACAACAACTACTACTACTATAACTACCACACCTACTACTATTGCAACTACTGCTACTGCTTCTACAACTACAACTGCAACTACTACATCTACTACTACTATTACAAGTACTCCTACTCCTACTCCTACTAGTGCTCCTACTCCTACCACTACAACTAAAACTACTAGTACTCTGACTGTTGTTGCTGCTGCTAGTCCTAATACTGCTATTACTACTGCTACTTCTTCCTCAATAACAAAAAAAACAACAACTACAACTAGAACTCCTACTGCTGCTGTAGCTACTCCTACTACTACTATTACAACAAATACGACTCCTTCTAATCCTGGTACACCTACTACCACAACTACTACTATGACTACAACTACTACACCTAAGACTACTGCTACAACTACTATGATTACTTCCACTACTACTATAACTACTATTATTACTACTCCAACTCCTACTACTACTACTACTATTCTTACTATAACTACACCGAGTACTAATCTTACTCCTACTCCTACTCCAACTGTGGCTCCTACTACTATTATGACTACTGCTACTAATATTACTCCTGCTGTTGCTGTTATTGCTCCTGCTGCTATTCCCATTACTACTACTACTAGTAGTAGTTCTTCTTCTTCTTCTACAACAACAACTACTACTACTAACGCTACTAGTACTCCAGCGGCTGCTACTACTACTACAACTACTACCACTTCTTCTACAACTACTACTTCTACAATTGCTCCTACAACAACTACTACTACTACAACTCCCATTACTACTTCTACTACTACTTCTACTTCTACAGCTACTACTACTAGTACAACTACAACAACTACTGCTACTATTACTTCTACTACTACTCCAACAGCTCTAACTATTGCTTCTTCTTCTTCTTCTTCTTCTTCTTCTTCTTCTACTACTACTACTACTACTACTACTACTACTACTACTACTATTACTACTACTACTACTACTACTACTACTGCTGCTGCTGCTGCTGCTGCTGCTGCTACTACTACTACTACTACTACTGCTGCTGCTGCTGCTGCTACTCCTACTACTACTACTTCAACTATAATTACTACAACAACTACTACTACTATTGCTGCTCCTACTTCTACTGCTACTACTAGTACTATTACTACTGCTCCTCCTACTTCTACTAATACTAATACTAATAATTCTACTACTACTACTTCCACAACCGCTACTACTAATAGTACAACAACAACAATGACAACAACTACTAATATAACTATCACTGCTGCGACTACTACTCCAACTACTATTACACAAACTATTACTCCTACTCCTACTCCTACAGCTGTTGCTTCTCCTACTTCTATAACAACAACAACTACCGCTACTAATATTATTACTACTACTACTACTGTTGCTATTATTACTACTACTGCTGCTGCTTCTACCTCTACTACTACCACTATTACTAATACTACTACTACAAGAACGACAACTACTTCTACTACTACTGCTACTACTATTACTACTAATACTACTGCAACTACCACTACTACTCTACTATTACTACTACCATTGCTATTGCAACTACCACTATTACTCTACTATTACTACTACCGTTGCCACTACTGCGACTACTACCACTACTACTACTATCGCTACTGCTGCTGCTACTGCTACTACTGCTACTATTACTACTGCTACTACTACTACTATTACTGCTACAGCTTCTACTAATACTTCTGCTATTGCTACTTCTAGTACTACTGCTACTACTACTACTACAACAACTACTACTACTTCTCCTACTGATACAACCACTGGGACTTCACCTACTGCTGCTACTACTACTACTACTACTACTGCTGCGACTACAACAACTACTACTGGTTCCGCTACTACCACTGCTACAACAACTACTACAACAACTACTACTACCACTATTCCAACTACTACTACTCTTGCTACTACTATTACTACTGCTGTTGCTGCTGTTATAACTACTACTACTACTTTCGCTAGTACTACTGCTACAACAGCAACAACAACTACTACTACTACAACCAATATTCCAACTACAACTACTCCTACTACAACTCCTACTCCAACTCCTGCTACTACTACTACTACTATTACTACTACTACTACTATAACTACTACTACTATTACTACTATAACTACTCCTACTACCACCTCTACTACAACTATAGCTACTACTACTCCTCCTCCTCCTCCTCCTACTACTACTATTACAATGACAACTACTACAACCACTACTACTATTAGGGTTGCTACTACTATTGTGGCTACTTCTACTACTACTACAATTATTACTATTAGTAAAACTACTATAACTACTACTATTGCTATTACGACTTTGACTCCTATTACTGCTACTCCTTCTATTCCTTCTAGTACTACTAGTACTTCTAGAACTCTTACTACTACTCTTGCTCCAACTTCTACTCCTAGTCCTACAGCTACTACAATTACTCCTATTATAACTACTGCTACAACTACTACTATTATTACTACGGTTACTACTACTACTACTTTTGATGTTGCTGCTACAACAACAACAACTAGAACTACTACTAGTACTGCAGTTACTACTGCTACTACAACAACTACAACTACTGCTACTATTATTGATACTACTATACACTACTAATCCTACTACTACAACTAGTACTCCTACTACTACTCCTTCTCCGGCACCTATTCATACTACTACACCTATGAGTACTACTAGTACTACAATTTCTACTCCCACCACCACTCCTTCCACTACTACTGCCACAACTAGTACTCTTGCTATTGCTACTGCTACTATTTCCACTGCTACTTATACTACAACAACTACTACTGCAACTCCTAATACTTCTACTACTTCCACTACTGCAACTACTACTACAACTATGACTACTGCTGCTACTACTACTACTATAGCTATTACTACTACTCCTCCTCCTCCTAACACTCCTCCTACTCCTACTGCTACTACTACATTTACTTCTACCACTGGTTCTAATACTACTACTTCTACTACCACTGCATCCGCCACTAGTACTACTACAGCAACAACTACTACAACTACTACTAATGCTACTACAACTGTTGACACTACTTCTGCTACAACTACTACTTCCACTACTTCTTCTACTACTACTACTTCTATTACTACTTATGCGGCATCTACTACTACTACTACTACTACTACTACTACTACTACTACTACTACTACACCGACTACTCCTCCTACACCTACTCCTACTACTATTACTACAACTACTACTACTACAGCTACTACTGCTACTACTACTACTACTACTATTATTACTACTACTATTATTACTACTGCTGCTGCTACTACTACTTCTGCTGCTACTACTACTACTGCTGCTGCTGCTACTACTACTACTACAACTACTACTACTACTACTATAGCTACTACTACTACTACTACAACTACTGCTACTAGTGCTACTATTGCTACTCCTGCTGCTACTACTACAATTATTACTACTTTTGCTACAAGATCACTACTTCTGTAGCTGCTCCTACTACAACAACTACAACTACTACTAATATGCTACTACTATTGCTACTACTTCTACAACTACTGTTACTGCAACTGCTACTTTTGCTACTGTTAGAACTATGGCCACTACTGCTAGTGCTACTACTTCTACCACAACTACTGCCACTGCTACAACTAATGCTACTAGTAATATGACTAATACTACTACTAAAGCAATAATTGATATTGCTACCACTGCTGCTACTACTATTGCGGTTGCCACTATTACTACTACTACTACCACTACAATAGCTTCTCATACTACTACGATGACTGCTACTCCAACAACTACTACTGCTCCTACTTGTCCTTCGCCTCCTCCTACTACTACTAGTCCTGCTACTACTCCCACAACCACTACTATAACTACTACCGCTACACCTCCTACTCCTACTGTTGTTGCTGCTACTATTGTTTCTACTGTTGCTGTGACTACTACTATTGCAATATCCACTATGGCTACTACAACTGCTACTACTCCTACTACTACAGCTATTGCTATGGCTACTAATACTTCCACTACTGCTACTACTGCTACTCCAACTACTCCAACTACTATTATTACTACTACTATCGCAATTGCTACTACTGCTACTACTACTTCTGCTACTACTATGACTACTATTACTACTACAACTATTACTACAACTACTGCTACTACTACTACTACTACAACTCCTGCTACTTCTTATATTACTACAATTGCTACTACTACTACTATTAATACTACAACTACAATTCCTAGTGCTACTACTATTACTACTATAACTGCTACCACTGCTACTATTATTACTATTACTAGTACTACTACTACTACTGCTAATACTACAATAACTACTACTACGGTTGCTGCTGCTGCTAGTACTACTACTATTATTGCTTCTACTACTACTGCTACTACTACTACAACAACTGCTACTACTGCTACATCTACTACTACTACTACAACTAATTGTGCAACCGCTACAACTAGAGCTATGACTATTACTACGACTACAGCTACTAATGCTACTCCTACTGCTACAATTGCTATTGCAATAACTATTGCAACTACTGCTGCTACTACTGCTACTACTATTACTATTAGGACTACTACTACTGCTACTATTGCTACTACTCCTACTCCTGCTGCTACTACTATAGCTACTGCTAGTGCTACTACTACTATTACTAGTACCACTACTGCTATTACTGCTATAATTGTTGTTGCTAACACTACTACTACAACAACAACTACTACTGCTACTCTTCCACCGCAAGTCTGCTCTTACTACTACTGCTACTGCTACAACTACTACTATTTCTACCATTACTAATACTTACTATAGCTACTATTACTACTATTACTACTACAACAGCTACCACTGATGTAATTGCTACGATTACTACTACTCTTGCTGGTACTACTACTAATTCTACAATAACTACTACTACTATGGATGTTGCTACTACAAATACTACAACTACTACAACTACTATAACTACTATTGCTACTGCTACGACAGCTACTGCTACTACTACTACAACTGCTACTACTACTACATCTACTACTACTGCAACAACTACTAATACTACTACAACTACTATAACTACTACTGTTGATGCTACAGCTACCACTAATGCTACTCCTATGGCTACTATTCCTACTACTTCAATTATTCCAACTACTACTATTGCTACTACTACTGCTACTACTACTACTTCGACTACTGCTACAACAACTACTACTACTGTGACTACTACTACTACTACTACTACTACTACTACTACTTTTGCTACTGATAGTGCTACTCCTACTACTTCTTCTTCTAACATTACAACTACTACTCCTCCTACTGCTATGACAACTGCTACTGCTACTACTCCTACCCCTACTATAGCTACTACTAATATTCTTTCTAGTACTACTACTGCTACTACAACTATTACAACTATTCCTACTCCAACGTCTACTCCTACAACTACTCCTACAGCTACTACAACTACACCAACTACTACTACTGCTACAACTACTACTATTGATACTATGGATACTACTACTACTACTTTTGATGTTGCCACTCGTGCTACTAGTACTACTATGTCTACAACAACTACTACTACTAGTACTGCTGCTGCTACTGCTACAATTGTTGATGCTACTACTATTGCTATTGTTATGACTTGTACTACAGCTACTATTGTTGCTACTACTACTTTACTACTGCTACTACTACTACTCATAGACCAACTCCTATTCCTAAAACTATACTTACTATTACTTATGCTACTACAATTACTACTACCCCCATTACTGCTACTGCTACAACTACTATTACTATTACTGCTACTATAGCTACTTCTACAATTGTGACTACTTCTGCTACTACTACTACTGCTATAAATACTATAACTATTATTATTACTAATACTACTACTTCTGCTTCAATGACTATTGCTACTACTACTACTGCTTCTACCTCTACTACTACTACTCCTACTACTACTACTATTACTACGACCACTAGTCCTGCTACTACTACTACTGCGACTAATACTACTAGTACTACTATTATTTTGCTACTACTACTCCAACCCCAACACCAACTCCTATTACTATTCCAAATACTACTACTTTTGTTTCTGCTATTACACCTTCTGCTGCTACTACTTCTAATACTACTACTTCAACTACTACGACTATTGCTACTACTATTGTTACTACTGCTACTACTACTAATACTACTACAACAATAGCTACTACAACTACTAGCACTCCAACTACAACTACTACCACTACTATTACTACAACTATTGTTGTTGCTGCTGCTGTTGCCACTGTGTGTACTACTCCTACTCACCAACAATTGCTATTACGGCCACTACTACTTCTACTACTATTACTTCTACTACTATTACTATTGCTACTACTACTACTCGTTTTACCACTCGTACCACTGCTTCTATGGATACTACTACTACTATTCCTCCTCCTCCTACTACTTCTGCGGCCACAACTCCTACTGCTGCTTTTGCTACTACCAATACCCCTAATGGTACTACTACTACTACTACTACAACTCGGACTACCACTCCTACTCCATGTCCTACTCGTACCACAACTACAACTACTACAACTATTACCACTCATACTACTACTGCTACTACGTCTACTACTGCTACCACTTCTACTACTACTACTACTACTACTGCTACCATTTCTAATACTACTACTACTCCTACTGTTACTACTATTACCACTACTACTCCTATTGCTGCTGCTACTATTACTACTACTACTACTACTATAACTACTACTACAACTACTACTATTGCAGCTACTACTGCTTCTACTACTTTTATTACAAGAATAATTGCTACTACTCCTACTCCAACTCTTGCTACAACCACTTCTACTACTACTGCTACCACTTCTCATGTTACCATTACTCCAACTCCTAATCTTACTACAACTAAAAATACTACTACAATGACAACTACTACTCATACTACTACAACAACAACAACAACTACTACTACTACTAGTCCTACTCCTGCTCCAGCCACTACAATAACTACTCCTACTCCTAATACTGCTATTATGATGCCTACTCCTACTCCTACTCCTACTCATACTATCGCTAGTACTACTAGTACTACTAGTAATACAACTCCTACTACCACTACTATTACTACTACTGCTACTACTGCTACTACTACTACAATAACAACTTTTACTAGAACTACTGCTTTCACTACTATTACTACTATCTCTACAACTACTACTCCTACTACTACAACTACTGCTACTGCATTAGTATGACTACCGCTAATGCTACTACTTCTACTACAACAACAACAACAACAACTACTGCTACAACTACTACTAATGCTACTACTACTACTTCTACGACTACCACTACTGTTACTACTGCTACAACTACTACTTTTGTTGCTACTACTAATACTACTGCTACTATACCCATTACTACTAATACCACCACTACTACTACTACTTATATTACTACTACTATTGCTACCAATACTTCCACTACTTTTACTACTACTGCAACAACAACAACTAGAACTACTCCGACTATTGCTATTACTATTGCTGCTGCTACTACAAGTGCACCTATCACTACTGCTACTACTATTACTGCTACTATAACTACTACTTCTATTGCTACATCTGCCATCCCTACATCTGCTACTACTTCTCCTACTACTCCTACTTCTACTTCTACTACTACAACCACTTTTTCTACTCCTACCACTACTCCTAAACCAACTCCTGTTACAACAACAACAACTACTACTACTACTTACAATACCACTACAACTACTACTACTGCAACAACTTCTACTACTGCTACTGGTACTACTACTGCTACCACTACTGTTGTTGTTACCACTATGAGTACTGGTACTACTACTACTACTACAACAACAATTACTGCAGCGACTGATGCTGTAGCCACAACTCCTACTACTACTTCTACAACTACCACTACTACTATAGCTGCTGCTACTACGACACCTCCTCCTACTACTTCTACAAGTACCACTACTACTTCTACAACAACTACTACTAGGACACCGCCTCCTACTACCTCTACAACTAACACTACTACTACTACCATTGCTACTACTACTATTACTACTAAGACTACCACTACCACTACTACTACTGCAACTACTACTACCACTGTTGCTACTAGAACTAGCACTACTGATACATCTATTACTATTAATACAACTAATATTCCTACTAATAATATTACTACTACAATTGCTACAAGTATTTCTACTGCTATTACTACTACCACTACTACTACTACAATTACTACTTCTACTACAGCTTTTACTACTGTTATTACTATGACTATTGCTACGACTAATACTGCTACTATCACTAACGCTCCTACTACTACTGCTACTGCTACTACTACTCCTCCTACTACTTCAAGTACCACTATTACTGCTACTACAGCTACAACTTATATATCTACTCCTACTGCTATTGCTACTACTACCACTACTTTGATTACTACCCTAACTCTGACGCCAACTCTTATTACAACAATTACTACTAGTGCTACAAGTACTGCTACTACTATTACTGCTACTATTACAACTACTAGTACAACTACTACTATTATTGCTACTGCTTTTACTACTACTACTAGTACTACTACTTATCTTACACCAACTCCTATTAGAACAACTACTACTTTTACCACTATTAATAGTACTACTACTAGTACTATTACTCCTACTGCTACTACTACTACTGCTACTACTACTAGTACAGCTACTACTTCTACTACTACTACAACTATAACAACAATTGCTGCTGCTGCTGTAGCTGCTGCAACTCCTACTACTGCAACTACTCATATTTCTATTACGACTACTCCTACTACTACTGCTTCTATTAGTACTTCTACTACAACTACTACTAGTACTTTTACTACCACCACCACCACCACCACTACTGCTGCTGCTGCTGCTACTACTACTACAGCCAATACTGCTACTGTAACTACGACTACTATTACTGTTGCTACTACTACCACTACTACTACTACACCTATTACTACAAACACTGCTACTACTACTACCGCTATTACAAATAATATTACTACTACTATTGCTACTACTTCTTCTACTACTATTACAACCACTACTACAACTATTTCACCTACTACTCCTACAATTGCGATTACTACTGCTACTTCCACTACTAGTACTACCACTAGTGCTACTACTTCTATTGCTTTTACTACTATGGCTTCTACTACTTCTATTGCTACTCCTACTACTCTGACTACTAATACTACTACCACTCCTAATACTACTATTACTACTACTACAACTACGACTACTACCCCAACTCCTACACCTACTCCAATTACTACTACGACTACTACTATTACTACTACTACTACTACTGCTACTTCTACTTCTACTACAACTACAACTACTACTATTGCCACTGCTATTGCTACTACTAATTATATTACTTGTACAACTGCCACTACTACTATTGCCACCACTACTGCTACACCTGCTATAACTACTACTACCACTACTCCAATTACTCTTACTCCTACTCCTACTCTTATTACTACTAAAAATACTACCACAACTAATACTACTTCTACTACAACTACTACAACTAATATTACTTGTACTACAATAACAACTACCACTGCTACAATCAATACTACTAATACTACTTCTACTACAATAACAACAACAACAACTACTACTCCTACTCCTACTCTAACAACAACAACTACTACTACTTCTACTCCTACTCGTTCTACTTCTAGTAGTAGTAGTAGTATTACTACTACTACTACTGAGCCTACTACTCCTAATCCAACTCCTACTCCAACTTCTACACCTTCGACTATAACTACTATAATTACTATTAATACTACTAATATAATTACTACTACTTCTATTACAACAACAACTACTACTGCTGCTGCTGTTGCTACTACAACAACTACTATTACTAGCACTACTGCTACCACTACTATTACAACTACTTCTATAACTACTATTCCTACAATGACAACTACTACATCTACTATTACTACTACTACTATTACTATTACAAGTACTACAATTAATTGCTACAACTACTACAACTATTACTACTACTAATACTACTACTTCTGCTTCTACAACTATTGCTACTAGTTCTACTGCTTCTACCTCTACTACTACTACTACTCCCACTACTACTACTATTACTACTACTAGTCCTTCTACTACTACTATTGTGACTAAAACTACTACTACTACTACTACTCCAACTCCAACACCTACTCCTATTACTATTCCAAATACTACTACTTTTGTTTCTGCTACTACGACTTTCGCTACTCCTATTACTACTACTACTACTTCCACTACTTTGACTATTCCTACTACTACTGCTACGACTTCTAATACTACCACTACTACAACATCCACTACTACTACTACTAGCACTCCCACTACAACAACTACCACTACAATTACTATAACTACTACTACTGTTGCTGCTGCTACCACTGTGTCTCTACAACTCCACCAACTATTGCTAGTATGGCCACTCCTACAACTATTACTATTGCTACTACTACTGCTCATATTACCACTCGTACCACTACTCCTGTGGCTACTACTAATACTATTCCTCCTCCTCCTCCTCCTACTACTACTACTACTATGCCTACTCCTGCTTTTGCTACTACTACTACTCCTAATGGTATTACTATTACTACTACAACTCGGGCTGCCAGTCCTACTTCAAGTCCTACTCCAACCACTGCTTCGAAAACTACAACTACTACAACTATTACCACTCCTACAACTACTGGTACTACTTCTACTACTGCTAACATTTCTATAACCACTTCTATTACTACTACTATTGTTACTACAATTACCACTACTACTCCTATTGCCACTACTACTACTACTACTACTACTATCACTACTACTATTGCAGTTGCTGCTACTACTACTACTTTTATTACTAGTACAACTGCTACTCCTCCTCCTCTAACTCCTTCTGCTACAACTACTCCTACTACTACTACTACTACTACTTCTCCAATTACCATTACTCCAACTCCTACTCTTACTACTACAAAAAAAAAACTACAACAACTAATACTACTACAACGATGACAACTACTACTAATACTACATCTACTCCTAGTCCAACCCCTGCCACTACTACAACTACTCCTACTCCTACTACTCCTAGTATAACGCCAGCTCCTCCTCTTACTTCTACTCATACTACCGCTACTACTACTACTACTAGTACTACTAGTACTAGTACTACAACTACTACTCCCACTGCTATTACTCCTCAAACTACTACTATTATTATTATTATTATTATTACTACTACTACTATTACTACTACTACAACTACTATTACTAGTACTATTGCTACCACTACTATTACTACAATTCCTACAACTACTACTTCTGCATTACTACGACTACCACTACTACTACTACTACTACTACTACTACTACTACTACTACTACTACTACTACTACAACTACTACTACTATTACTACTACAAATAATACTACTACTACTAACGCTGCTAGTACTACTACTACTACTACTACCACTCCTATTACAACTACTACAACTACCACTTTTGTTGCTACTACTACCACAGCTGCTACTATACCTATTACTACTAATACCACCACCACTACTACTACTACTTATATTACTACTACTGTTGCTACCATTACTACTACTACTACTACTACTACTACTATAACTACTACTCCTACTATTGCTCTTCCTACTGCTTCTACTGCTACAAGTGCAACTACCACTACTGCTACTACTATTATTGCTACTATAGCTACTACTTCTATTGCTACATCTACTACCCCTACATCTACTACTACTTCTCCTACTACTCCTCCTCCTCCTACTACTACTACTACTACCATTGCTTCGACACCTACCCCTACTCCTAAATTAACTCCTGTTACAACAACTATTGCTACTACTAATACTACTACTACTACTACTTGTAATACCACTAGTACAACTACTACTACAACAACTTCTACTATTGCTACTGGTACTACTACCACCACTACTACTACTTCGATACCTCCTCCTACTACTTCTATAAGTACCACTACTACTACTACAACTATTGCTACTACGACACCTCCTCCTAGTACTTGTACAAGTACCAGTACTACTACTGCTGCTGCTGCTGCTACTACTACTACTACAACTACTACAATAACAACAACTACTATTACTACTACTACTACAACTACTACCACTACTACTACTACCGCAACTACTACCACTAGTGTTGCTACTAAAACTACCACTACTAATACATATATTACTATCAATACTACTACAACTACTACTAATGTTACTACTACTATTGCTATAAGTATTTCTACTGCTATTACTACTACTACTACCACTACTGCAATTACTACTTCCACTACTGCTATTCATACTATTATTACTAGGACTATTATTACAACTAGTACTGCTACTATCAAGCATGCTCTTACTACTACTACTACTACTACTACTACTACTACTCCTACTCTTACTCCTACTACTTCAAGTACTACTATTGTTGCTACTACAGCTCCTACTTATATATCTATTCCTACTACTACTACTACTACCACTACTCTGAATACTACCACTACTCCTGCACCATCTCCTAATACAACAACTACAACTAGTGCTACTACTACTGCTACTTGTACTGCTACTGCTACAACTACTAGTACAACTACTTCTAATACTACTACTACTTTTACTGCTACTACTAGTACTACTACTCCTACACCATCTCCAATTACAACAACTACTACTTGTACTACTATAACAACTACTACTTGCACTACTGCTACTACAACAACTAGTACAACTACTTCTAATTCTACTACTACTTTTACTACAGCTAATAGTACAATACTACTACTATTACTGCTACTGCTACTACTACTGCTGCTGCTACTACTACTAGTACAACTACTACTTCTACTACTACTACAACAATAACAACTACTGTTGCCGCTATTGCTGCTGCTGCAAGTCCTATTACTACTACTCCTACTTCGATTACTACTACTACTCCTCCTCCTCCTCCTCCTCCTACTACTACTACTTGTACTTCTACTACAGCAACTACTAGTACTTCTACTACTACTACTTCTACTAATACTACTACTACTACTATTATTAGTACAACTACTACAAATACCACTATAATAACTACTTCTACTTTTACTACTACAAGTACTTCTACTACTACTACTACTACTACAACTACTACTACTAGTACAACTACTACTAATACTACTACTGTAACTACGACTACTATTATTGTTGCTACTACTAGCGCTACTACTACACCTATTACTAAAAATACTACTACTACTACTACAATTACTACTACTATTGCTACTACATGTACTACTATTACAACTACTACTACTACTACTGCACCTACTACTCATACTATTGCGATTACTACTGCTACTACTACTACTACGACTACTTCCACTACTAATACTTCCACTATTGCTACTACTTCTACTGTTTTTACTACTTCTGCTGTGACTACTTCTATTGCTACACCTACTACTCTGACTACTAAGGCTACTACTACTCCTACTACTACTATTACTACGTCTACTACTCCTACTACTACACCAATTCCTACACCTACTCCAATTACTACTACAACAACTACTACTACCATTACTGCTTCTGTTATTGCCACTACTGCTACCACTGCTACTACTACTACTTTTCGTCCAACTACTACTACTACTGCAACTACAACTACTATTAGTAGTGCTACTGCTACTCTGACTACTCATACACCAACAGCTACTCCCAAAACTACACCTACCATTATTTCTACTACTAGAATTATGACTACTCTTATTACTACTACTACTACTACTATTACTATCACTACTACTACTACTTCTATTACATCTACTACTTCTGCTACTACTACTACTGTTAAGGCTAATACAACTATTACTATTACTACTACTACTACTACTACTACTACTCCAGCTACTACTACAGCTGCTGCTACTGCTACCGCTACTACTCTTCCTATGACTACTATTGTTCCTCCTCCTCTTAGTACTACTAGTACTACTACTATTCCTACTACTCCTACCACTCCTCCGACAACTACAATTGCTACAACTACTACAACAACTACTACTCCTACTACTACTGCTATGACTTCTACTATTGCTACCACTATAACTTCTACTGCTATTGCGATTACTACTGTTACTACTATTACCACTACTACTCCTTTTGCTACTATTACTACTACTACTACAACAACAACAACAACAACTACTACTACTACTACTACAACAACAACAACAACAACAACAACTACTACTACTACTACTACAATAACTACTACTATTACCACTGCTACTACAACAACTAATTTTATTACTAGCACAATTGCTACTGCTCCTACTATGATTCCTACTGCTACTGCTACACCAACTACAACTAGTACTACCACTGCTCCAATTACGATTATTCCTACACCTACTCTGACTACTACTACAAATACTACTACAACTAATACTACTACTACTATAACTACTACAACTAACACTACTTCTACTACAACACCAACTACAACTACTACAACTAATACTACTAATACTACTTCTACAACAACAACGTCAATAAATACAACTACTAATACTACTTCTACTATAACAACAACAACTACTACAACTACTCCTACTCCATCTCCTACCACTGCTACTACTAATCCTACTCCTACTATTTGTACTACTTCTCATACTCCTACTCATACTCGTTCTACTTCTACTACTACTACTACTACTACTACTACTACTACTACGACTACTAATAATCCAACTCCTACTCCTACTTCTACACCCACGACTTCCACTACAATAATTACTACTAATACAACGAACACTATTACTACTACTTCTATTATAACAACAACAACAACTACTACTACTACTACTACTACTACTACTATAACTACTATTACTAGTACAACTGCTACTACTACTATTACAACTACTTCTATAACTACTATTCCTACTTTGACAACTACTACATCTGCTATTACTACTACTGCCACTACAACTACTAGTACTACGACTACCGCTACTACTACTACTACCACCACTATTACTAGTACGACTACTTAAACTACTACTACTAGTACTACAACTACTACTATAATGACTACTAAAACTATTGCTACTTCTACCACTCCTTCTACTACTACTACTCCTCCTACAACTACTATTATAATGACTACTACTATTGCAACTGCTACTACTATTGTTGCAACTACTACACTACTACAACTACTACTAATACTACAGTTACTATAATTACTACTACTACTACTTCTAGTACTTCTACTACTACAACAACAACAACAACTACTACTACTACAACTACTCCTACAACAATTAGAACTACTACTACTACTCCTTCTACAACTACCACTTCTCCTACTACTACTACTTCTACTCTTACTATTACTATTACTACCACTACTACAACTTCTTCTTCTTATACTACTACTACTGGTACTTGTACTACTAGTACTACTACTACAACTACACTGTGACAACTACATCTACTGTTACTACTACCATCACTACTACTGCAACAAAAAGTACTACTACAACTGCTACTTCTACTATTACTACTGTTGCTACTACTAGTACTCCTACTACTACACCTGTTACTACAAATACTACTACTACTACTACTACTACTCTACACCTGTTACTACAAATACTACAACTTGTACTACTACTACTACTACTACCACTACCACTACTGCTGCTATTACTACTACTATTGCTACTACTACTCCTACTACTATTACTACTACTACTACTATAGCTACTTGTCCTACTATTGCTATTACTATAGCAACTATTACTACTACTACTACTACTACTACTACTGCAGCTACTACTCTTATTATTGTGATTACTGCAACAACAACAACTACTACTGCTAATATCAAAACTGCTATGGCTATTATTTGTCCTACTTCTGTTGCTTACTACAACTACAGCTATTACTTCCATTGCTACTCCGACTACTCCTCCTCCACCTCCTACAACTACTCCTACTACTACTATTACTACTACTACTGCACCTACTATTACTCGGACTCCTACACCTACTCCTATTACTACTACAACTACTACGACTACTACTATTTGTATTACTACTACTATAGCTACTATTACAACTTCTACTACTACTACTACTACTAGAAGTGAACCTTTTATTTCTTCTACTACTTGAATTACTACTACTCCAATTACTGCTACTACTACTACTGCCACTACTACTACTACTAAGACTACTACCTCTATCACTACCACTACAGCTATAACTACTACTACTACTACTACAACATCTACCGCTACTACTACTATTATTACAACTATTATTACAACTACTACTACTAGCAGTTCGACTACTACTACTATTAGCGCTACTACTGCTACTACTACTACCACCACTACGACTACTACATTTACTTGGACTATTACCACTGCTATTACTACAACTACTAGTACTACTAAAACTTCTACTACTATATCTAACACTAGTACTACTACTACTACTACAACTGCTACAACAACAACAACAACTACTGCTATTACTATGACTACTATTAGTACTGCTACTAATACTACTATTACTTCAACTACTACTACTGCTGCCACTACCACTACTGTTAATACTACAGTTGCTATTGCAACTTCTACTAATACTTGCCTACTATTAACACAACTAATGCTAGTACTACTCCAACTCCAACTCCAACTGTGAGTACTACTCCTGCTATTACTAATACTGCTACTACCAATGCTACGATTACCCCAACTACTACTACTACCACTATTGCTGTTACAACAACAACTACTACTACTACACCAACTACTACTACTCCTCCTCCTAACAATCCAACTACTACTACCACTACTACTACGACTACTACTACTATTATAGCTACTGCTCCAACTATTGCAATTACCACAGCAACTACTACTACTGCAGCTAATACCACTACTACTATCGCCACTATTGGTCCTACTTCTATTGCTATTACTAGTGCTACTGCTACAACTTCCATTTCTACTCTGACTACTACTCCTCCTCCTACTACAATTGCTACTGCTACTATTACTACTAATACTGCACCTACGCCTACCCCGACTCTGACACCGACTCCTATTACTACTACTACAACAACTACTACTGCTACTATTTGTATTACTACTACTACAACTACTATTACAACTTCTTATACTTCTACTACAGCTGCTAGAAGTGCAACTGCTGCTGCTACTACTGCTACTACTTCAATGACTTCTACTACTGCTACTGCTACAATTGTAACTCTTAGTACTATTGCTACTACAACAACAACTACTACTATTATTATAACAACAACAACAACTACTACTACTACTACTATTACAATAACAACAACAACAACTACTACTACTACTACTATTACAATAACAACAATAACAACAACTACTACTACTGCTGCCACTACTCCAACTAGTACTACAACTACTAGTAGTAGTACTACTGCTACTTGTACTACTCATACTCCAACCCCTATTCCTAAAACTACACCTTCTATTACTTCTACTACTTTAATTACTACTTCTCAAATTTCTGCTACTACCACTACTGCCACAACTACTACAACTCTTACAACTACTACTACTCCAGCTACTACTACTGCTGCTGCTACTGCTACCGCTATAACCTCTACTAATACTGCTATTACTCCTACTACTACTATTAATACTACTACTGCAACTACTACTACAACTACTATGACTACTACATTTGGCATGACTACAACTACTATTGCTATTACTATTACTACCACAACTACTACTACATCTACGACTACTATTGCTGCTGCTGCTACAACAATAATAACAACAACAACTACAACTACTAGTAGTCCTACTACTACCACAACTACTACTACTACTTCTACAACAACTACTACTACTACTATGGCTACTGGCACTACCACTACTACTGCTGCTATAGCTGCTACTACAACTCCTACTACTACTGGTCCACTACTACCACTGCTAATGCTAGTACCACTCTTACTACAACTCCAACTGTGACTACTACTCCGGCTACTACTACTACTATTATTACTAATACTACCATTACCCCCACTACTACTAGTACTAGCACCATTACTACTACTCCTCATACTACTACAACTACACCAAGTACTACTGCTACTCCTAACAATCCAATTATTACTACAACCACCACTGCTGTGGCTATTACAACTACTACTTTTGCTACTACAACAACTACAGCTACTATTGTTGTTACTACTACTACTACTATAGTTGCTACTACTACTGCTACTACGACCACCACTAGTACTACTACTACTACTGCTACTGCTACTACTACTAGCAATATTACTCCCACTACTGTTGCTACTCCACCTACTTCTACAACTATAACAACAACTACTACTACGACTACTACTACTAGCAAGATTACTCCTACTACTACTGCTACTGCTACTACTACTACTACATCTACTACTATTCCAACTTCGGCTTCTACTATAACAACTATTACTACGAATACTACTATTCCTACTCCTACTACAACTCCTACTACTAGTACTACTAGCACTACTACTATTACTACTATTACTACTACTACTACTGCTGCTGTTATGACTACTGCAATACTACTAATACTAATACTCCTACTACTACTACCACAAATACTAATGTTACTACTACAGCTGCTACTACCGCTAATACAACTACTAGTACTACTACTCCTCCTCCTCCTCCTATTACTAATACTACTACTACTACTACTACTACTACTACTAGTACTACTACTACTACTACTACTACTACTACTGCTGCTGCTGCTTCAACTACTACTCCTACTGCTACTGCTACTCCTACAACTACTACGACTACTACTACTACTACAACTACAAATAATGCAATAGCTAATGCTACTAGTGCTACTACTCCTATTACTACCACTACTACCACTACTACTATTACTACTACTACTACTACTACTACTACTACAACTACGACTCCTCCTACCACTACTACTACTACTTCTCCAACAACAACAACTCCTACTACTACTCCTACTATAAGTCCTACTAATACCACAACAATAACCACTACTACTGCTGCTGCTGCCGCCGCTAATACTTCTATGACTACAACAACAACAACAACTACTATTGTTGCTGCCGCTAATGCGACTATGACTACTAAAGCTACTACTGCTACTACTCCGACAACTATAGCTCGAATATGTACTGCTATTCCTACTATAATTGCTACTACTACTACTAATACTCTTACTCCGACAACTACTGCTCTGACTACTACTACTACTTCCACTACTACTACTCCTCCTCCTCCTCCTACTACTACTAATACTACACTCCAACTAAGACTACTACTACTACAACAACTAATACCACTCCTACTATTGCTACTACTATTATTGCTGCTGCTATGACTGCTGCAATACTACTAATACTAATACTCCTACTCCTACTACCACTAATACTAATGTTACTACTACTGCTGCTACTACCGCTAATACAACTACTAGTACTACGACTACTCCTCCTCCTCCTCCTATTACTAATACTACTACTACTGCTGCTACTACTACTGCTTCAACTACTACTCCTACTGCTACTGCTACTCCTATAACTACTACAACTACTACTACTACAACAACTACAAATACTGCAATAGCTAATGCTACTAGTGCTAATACTGCTATTACTACCACTACTACCACTACTACTATTACTACTACTACTACAACAACAACAACTACTACTCCTCCTACCACTACTACTACCACTTCTCCAACAACAACAACTCCTACTACTACTCCTACTATAAGTCCTACTAATACAACAACAATAACCACCACTACTACTTCTGCTGCTGTCGTCGCTAATACTTCTATGACTACAACAACAACTACTACTACTATTGTTGCTGCTGCTAATACTACTATGACTACTAAAACTACTACTGCTACTACTCCTACAATTATTGCTCGTACATGTACTGCTATTCGAACTATAATGGCTACTACTAATACTACAACAACTACTATTACTTTTAACACTCCAACTACCTGTAATACTAATACTACTAATACTATTATTCTAACAACTACTGCTCCGACTACTACTACTACTTCCACTACTACTACTCCTCCTCCTCCTACTACTTCTAATACTACACTCCAACTAAGACTACTATTACTACAACAACAAATACCACTCCTACTATTGCTACTACTACTACTACTATTATTGCTACTACTTTCGCTACCATATTAATTCTCATAATACTACTACTACCACTACTACTATTACAATACTTCTACAATGACTACTATTATGGCAATTGCTGCTACCACTATGCCTACTACTACTGCAACTACAACTTATATTACAACTACTACTACTATGCCTACTACTCCTACTACTATTGATGCTGCTGCTACTACTACTTTAACTTCTACTACTACTACTCCTACTACTATAGCTGCTAGAACTACTACTACTTCTACTACTACTATGGCTACTACTACAATTGCTGTTACTATTACTACTAGCACTACAACTACTATTATGTATAATAGTGGGATTGCTGCAACTACTGCAACTACTACTACTACTACTACTACTACTACTACTACTACTACTACTACTACTAATCCGACTACAAATACTAATACTACTTCTGCTGCTGCTACTACTAGTACAACTACAACAACTGCTACTATAACTTCTTTTCTGACTACTACTGCTTCTACCACTAGTAATACAACTACTATTGCAACTATTACTACTACTACTACTATAGCTACAATGACTTCTACTACTGCTACTGCTACTGCTACTGCTACCAATTCTATAATTCCTACTATTGCTTCTACTTCTACTATACTTATCACTACTACTGCTACTACAATAACAACTACAATAACTACTACTACTACTACTACGGTTGCAACTATTGGTACAATATTGCTATAGCTGCTGCTACTACTACTATTGCTGCCGCAACTACTGCTACTAATACTTCCACTACTACTACTACTACAACTAGTACTACTACTTCTACTATTGATACAACTACTACAACTACTACTACTATTGCTGCTACGACTGCTAGTACTACTGCTACAGCTACTACTACTACTACCACTACTGCAACTATGGCAAATACTACTACTAGAAGTAAATCTATGACGACTACTGCTACTGCTACTACTACTACTTCTATAGCTACTACTACTACTACTACTGCCACACTACTATCGCCGCTTTTGCGCTGATACTACTACTACTACTACTGTTGCTACAACCACTGCTACTACTACTGATCCTACTACTAGCGCTGCTACTACAACTACTACTACTAATACCGCGACTACTACAACAATAACAACAACTATTACTACTACATATGATACTACTTCTACCACTACTACAACTACAACTACTACTTATTCTACCACCACTAATACTTTTGCTATTCCTACTACTACTTCTGCTACTACTACTCCTACTACTACAACAACAACTACTACTACTACAACTACTTCTACTACTACTACTACTACTTCTGCTGCTACTACTAGTACTGCTATTGTTACTACTGCTACTTCTACTACTGCGACTTTTGCAGCTACGATGACTACTAATACTACAACTACTATTACTATTACTACTACTTCAGTTGCTACTACCACTGCGACTATAGCTAATGCTAGTGCTACTAATACTACTCTTGCTACTACCATTGCTACTAGTTCTACTGCTACTACTACTAGTACTACTATTGCAAGTACCACTGCAACTACTACTACCACTGCTACTAATACTACTAGTACAGCAACAACTACTACAACCTCTACTACTAGTGCTACTTCTACTACTACTGCAATGATTGCTTCTTTGCACCCGACAATTACTAATGCAACTACTTTTGTTACTACAACTACTACTACTCCTACTAATACTACTAATGCTACTACTACTACTACTACTACTACTAGTGTTACTATTAACTGCACTAGTACTACTTCCACTGCTTCAACTACTATTACTTCTTCTTCTACTACTACTACTTCTGCTACTACATCTACGACTGCTACTACTACTTCTACTACTACTGCAACTATAGCTACCATTTCGATGATTGCTACTATTATTACTACTACTACTACTCCGACTACTACTGTTGCTGCTGCTGCTACTGCTACTATTACTACTGCACGTATTATCGCCCCTCCTCCAACAACTACTACTGCCACTACTTCTACTATAGCTACTACAAGGACTAGTTCAACTACTGCTGCTGCTTCAAATACTACTACAATAACTACTTCTACTGCTATAACTACTACTACTTTTGCTACTATAACTATTGCTACTACTTCTACTACTATTTCTAGTACTGTTACTACTACTACTACAATTACAACAACTACTGCTGCTATTCCAGTTGTTGCTGCTACTACTACTACCACCACCGCGATACTACTCTGCCTACTTCTGCTACTACTACTGCTACAATTGCTATTAATACTACTTCCACTACAACTGCTATTGCTGTAGCTGCAGTAGCTTCTACTACCACTTCTACTACCACTACTACTACTACTTCTACTATTACTGCTGCTACTATTATTTCCACTACCGCTAATACTACTACTGCTGCTACTATTATTGTTAATGCTACATCTACTACTACCCCTTCATCTTCTCCTACTACCATGCCTACTTCTACTCCTACGGCTATGACTACTACTACTACTGCTGCTATAGTTGGTAATACTACTACTTTTCCTACAACTACTGTCACTACTTCTCTTGCTAGTACTACTACAACAGTAACTACTAGTACTACTACGAATGCTACTACTACTACTTCCACTACTACTACTACAACTAATGCCACTTCTTCTACTGGTGCTATTTCTGCTACTACTCCTATTACTACTGCTACTACTCCTACTACTACCTATACTACTACTACTATCACCACTGCTACTACTACTACTACTACTACTACTACTACTACGGCTATGCCGCAACTACTACTACTAATACATTTACTACTACTATAACTACAACTACTACTACTACTTATACTACTGAGATAGCTACTACAACTAGTAGTAGTAGCTGGAGTAGTAATAGTAGTAGTAGTAGTAGCAGCCGTACTAGTAGTTGTAGTGGTGGTGGTGGTGGTGGTGGTGGTGGTGGTGGTGGTAGTAGTAGTGGTAATAGTAGTAGTAGTAGTAGTATTAGTAGTAATAGTAATACTAGCAGTCGTAGTGTTAGCAGCAGCAATAGTAGTAGTAGTACTACTAGTAGTAGAAAAAGTTGTTGTTGTTGTCCTTGTAGTGGTAGTGCAAGGAGTAGTAGTAATATTGGTAGTAATAATAGTAGTAGATGTTGTAGTTGTAGTAGTAGTAGTAGTAGTAGAAGTAGCAGAAGTAGTAGCTATAGCAACACTAATAGTATTAGGAGAATTAATAGGAGTAGTAAAAGAAGTAGAAGTAACAACAGCAATAGTAGTAGTGCAAGTAGTAGTGGTTGTTGTTGCAATAGTAGTGGTAGTAGCAGAAGCAATAGTAGCAGTAGGAGCAGCAACTATAGTAGCAGTAGTAGCAATATTAGTAGCAGTAGTAGTAGAAGTAGTAGTAGTAGTAGTAGTAGTAGCTTCAGTATTAGTTGTAGTAGTAGAAGTAGTGGCAATAGCAATAGTTGCAGTAGTAGCAGTAGTAGTAGTAATAGTAGAAGCAGCAGTAGTAGTAGTCATAGTAGTTGTAGTAGTAGTTCTTGTGGTAGTAGTTGTACTAGTCATTGTAGTAGTAGTAGTAGCATTAGTAGTAGCAGCCAAACCAGTAGTAGTAGTGGTAGTAGTAGTTGTAGTAGTAGAAATAGTAATAGCAATAGTAATAGTAGCAGTAGAAGAAGAAGAAGAAGAAGAAGAAGTAGTAGTAGTAGTAGTAGGCGTAGTAGAAGTAATGGTGGTGGTGGTGGTAGTAGTAGCAGCAATAGTAGTAGTGGTGGTGGTGGTAGTAGTAGTAGTTGTAGTAATAGTAGTAATAGTGGTACAAGTACTAGTAGTAGTAGCAGGAGTAGTAGAAGAAGCAGTTGGCGTAGTAGTGGGAGTAGCAGCAGAAGTAGTAACAGTGGTAGTTGTGGTAGTAGTAGAAGTAGTAGTGGTAGTAATAGTAGTAGTAGTAGTAGCAGCTGTAGTAGCTGTAGCAATATTACTAAGAGATGTAGTGGTGGTCATAGTAGTAGTAGCAGTAATAGTAATAGTAGTAGTAACAGTGGTAGTTGTAATAGTAGTAGTAGTATAGTAGTAGACGTAATAATAATAATAGTAGTAGTAATAATAATAGTAGTACTATTAATAATAGTAGTATTTGTAGTAGGTGTATTAGGAGTAGTAGTTGTAGTAGAAATAGTAGTAGTAGTAATAGTAGTAGAAGTAGTAGTAGTAGTTGTGGTAGTAGTTGTTGTTGTTGTTGTAGTAGTAGTAGTTGTTGTGGTAGTAGTAGTTGTAGTTGTAGTACTAGTAGCCGAAGTAGTAGTAGTAATAGTGGTAGTGGGAGTAGTAGTTGTATTGGCAGTAGTAGCAATAGTAGTAGTAGCAGATGTAATAGCAAGGGTTGTAGAACTATCCCTATTAGTAGCAGTAGCAATAGTAGTAGTAGTAATAGTTGTAGCAGTAGTAGCAGTAGTAGTTGTTGTTGTAAGAATAGCAGCAGTAGCAGTTGCAATAGTCGTAGCAGCTATAGTTCAAGTAGAACTCGCATTAGCGGCAACAACAGCAATAGTAATAGTGTTGCAGTAGAATTAGTAGTCGTTGTAGCAGTAGTAGTAGTAGCAATAGCAGTAGCAATAATAGTAGAGGTAGTTATAGCCATTGCAGCTATTGTTGTAGCAGTAGTCGAAGTAGTAGTAGTAGTTATAGTAGTAGTAGAAGAAATAGTAGTAGAAATACTAGTATTAGTAGTAGTAGCAATAGTTGTTGTTGTAGTTGTTCTAGTAGCATAACTGAGAGTAGTAGTAGTTGTAGTAGTAGTAGTAGTAGTAGTAATAGTAGTAGTAGACATTGTAGTAGTCACAATCATAGTTGCGATAGCAGTATAAGTAGTAGTAGAAATAGTTGTAGTTGTTGTAGCAGTAGCAGTAGTGGTAATAGGAGGAGTAGTTGTATTAGTACTAGTAGTGGAAGTAGCAATAACCGGAAAAGAAGTAGTTGTAGAAGTAGCCATAGCGTAGGTAGTAGCAGCAACATTAGTGGTAGTAGTATTAGTAGTAGTAGTAGTTGTTGTTTAATTAGTAGTAGTAACTGCAGCAATAGTAGTAGTTGCAGTAGTAGCAGCAGCAGTAGTGGTAGTAGTTACAGTAGTTGCAGCAGTATTAGCAGCAATAGTAGTAGAGTTGTGGTAGTTGAGCACAAGTAGTAGCAGCAGCAATATGAGTAGAACAAGTAATAGTTGAAGCAGCAGTAGTTGTTGTTGCAGTTGTAGTACTAGTAGTATCAATAGCAATAGTAGGGGTAGTAGTAGCAGGAGCAGTAGTAACAGTAGTAATAGAATTAGTCATTGCAGTAGCAATAGTAGTAGCAATAGTAGTAGTTATTCGAGAAGTAGTAGTAGTTGTGATAGCTATAGCAGCGACAGCAGCAGCAGCAGTAGTAGTCGCAGTAGTAGTAGTAGGACTAGTAGTAGTAGAGGTAGTTGTAGCAGTAGGATCAATAATAGAAGTAGTAGAAGTAGTAGTAGCAGCAATAGTAGTAGTTGTAGCAGCAACAATAGTAGTAGAAGTCGTGGTAGTAGGATAGGTAGTAGTACTTGTTGTTGTTAGAAAAGTACTAGTAGCAGTAGTTGTAGTAGTAGTAATAGTCGTTGTTGTTGTAGTAATAGTAGCAGTTGTTGTTGTAATTGTAGCAGAAGTAGCAGAATTTGTAGCAATATTAGTTATAAAAGTAGTGGCACCATAGCTGCAATAGTAGAAGTACTAGGAGACGTAGTAGTAGAAGTAGTTGACATAGCAGCAATAGCAACGGCAGTAGTAGTATTAGTAGTAGCTGTTGTTGTTGTTATTATTGTAGTAGTAGTTGTTGTTGTTGTAGAAGTCGTAATAGTAGTCGTAGAACTACTAGTATCAATAGCCATAGTAACAGTAGCAGTAGTAGCATTAGTAGCAACAGTAGTAGTACTCAGTAGTAGTAGTTGTTGTTGTACTAGTAGTGGGGGTAGTAGTACTAGTAGTAGTAGTAGTAGCAGCAGTAGTAGTAGCAAAAGTAGTAATAGTAGAAGTACCAGCAGCAATAGTATTAGTAGCATTACCAGTAGTCGTTGTAGTAATAGTGACAATAGTAGCAGCAATAGTAGTTGCAGTAGCCACTGTAGTGATAGTAGTAGTAGTGACAGTAGTAACGGCAGCTGTAGTAGTGGTAGTTGGAGTCAATAGTACTAGCAGTAGTAGTAGTGCCAGCAATAGTAATAATTGTAATAGTAATAATAGTAGTAGTTGAAGTAGCTATAATAGCAGAAGTAGCAGCAGCAACAATAGTAGCAGTAGTAGTCGTAGTGGTAGTAGCAGTAGTCATAGCATTAGTACTAATAGAAGTTACTACTATTAGTACACCAACTACTACTACTGCTTCTACTACTACTACTATTACTCCTACTACTATAACTCCTCCTCCTCCTACTATTACTCCCACTACTACTACAACTCCCACAACTACCACTGCCATGACTACTACAACAATAACTACTACTACTAATAAGAATAATAATACTATTACTACTACTACCGCTACTGCTATAACTACTACAACTATTACTCCTACCGCTAATGCTATTCCTACCACAACTGCAACTACCAATACTACAACTACTACACCTACTACAACTCCTATAACTACTACTACTAACGCTACTGCTACAACTACTATTACTATTGCTACTACTGCTACTCCTACAACTACTACTGCTTCTACTACTAGTTCTACTACTACCACGACTTCCACCACCACTACTACTACTACTACTACTACTACTGTTGTTGTTGTTGTTGTTGTTGTTGCCGCTACTACTACTACTTCAACTACTACTACAATTGCTACTACTACTACTACTACTACTAAAACTGATACTTCTGCTACTAACACTAAACAACAACAACTACTACTACTCCTACTACCACTCATACTCATACAGCAACTCCTTCTACTAGTCCTACTCCTACTCCTCCTACTGCTATTACTGCAATAACAACCACTCCTACTCCCAGTCCTACTACTCATAGTGCTGCTACTACTACTGCCACTACCACAACAATAACAATGACTATTATTACTACTGCTACTACTACTACTACTACTACTACCACTACTTCTACTACTACAACCACTACCACTACTGCTACTACTTCTAGTAGTCCAATTATGACTATTACTACTACTACTACTGGTACTACTACTGCTACCACTACTACTACAACTACTACTACTATTACTACTACTGCTGCTACTACTACTACTATTACGACAACTACTACTTCTACTGCACATACTAGTACTACTACTGCAGAAGCTGCTACTGCATCTACTACTACTATGACTACTACTACTACTACTACTACTACTACTACTACCGCCACCACCACCACCACCACCACCACTACTACTACCACTACCACTACTTTGACTACTACAACTATTACTACTACTACCACTACAACAACTAAGATTGCTACAACTACTACTATTACTACTACTACTACTAGTACAACTACTAGAACTACTACTGCTTCCACTACTGCTAGTACTACTACTAGTATGAATACTACTACTACTACACAACCCACCACTACTACTGCCCCTGCTCCAACTACTACTACACCTATTACTACTCCTACTCAACCTCCACCAACTACTACTACTACTACCACTACTACAACAACAACAACAACAACAACAATAACTGCTCCTACTACTACTTCAACAAAAACAACTTCCACTACTACCACGGCTTCTTCTACTACAACTACTACTTCTTCTACTACTACAACTACTACTTCTGACACTAACACTACTACTACTCCTCCTACTGCTACGACTACTACTACTACTACTACAACTACTCCAACTACTATTACTACTACTTCTACTACTACTACTACTACTTCTACTACTAGATCAATTGTTGTTGCTGCTACTACTACTACAGTTACTACTACTACTGCTGCTACTACTAGTCCTACTACTGCAACTACTACAACAACTCCAACTCCCATTCCTACTCCAACTACCACTCCTAATACTACTACTACTACTACTACTACTTTAACTTTTATAGCTACAACCACTACTACTACAACAACTACTACTACCACTACCAATACTCCAACAAGAACTACTCTTGCTACTACTCCTACTCCAGTAATAACTTCTACTACTACTGCCACTAGTGCAACTATTACTACACCTCCAACAACAAATGCTACTAATACTACTACTACAACTACTATTAGTACTTCAACTGCTACTACTGCTACTCGGACGATTGTTGTTGCTACTATTGCTACTACTACTACTACTACTACTATTACTACTGCTACTGCTACTACTAATGCTACCACTATGGCTACTACTGAAACTGTTGCAACTACTGCGACAGCTACAACAACAACTACTACTAATGCTACTACTACTAATCTGACTCCTACTGCTACTACTTCTGCCACTGCAACAACTACTATTGCTGTTACTGCGACTACTACTTCTCCTACTACTACTACTTTCGCTACTAGTACTACTATTACTATAGCTACTACTACTTGTGCTGCTGCTGCTGCTATAGCTACAATGACTACCGCCACTACTACCACTGTCATTACTATGATTTCTACTACTGCCACTACTACTACTACTATAATTATTACTGCTATTACTACTACCACAACAAATACTACTACTTCTACTACTAATACAACTATTACTAAAACTATTACTACTGCTACTACTCTTGCGACTGCTACCGATACTACTGCTGCTACTACCGCTACTACAACTGCTACTGCTATAGATACTACTACTGCTGCTATCGCTACTACTACTACTACTACTTTTACTACTGCCACAACAACAGCTAAAACGACCACAACTACAGTTGCTACTACTACTACTACTACTACAACTACAACGACCGCGCTACTACTACAACTGCTCCTACTACTACAACTGCTACTACTACTACCGCTACTACTTTTACTAGTACTAATACTTCTCCTATTACTCTTACTACTGCTAATAAAACTACTACTACTACTAATATTACTACTGCTATGGCAACTACTACTACAACAACAACTACTACTACTACTACTACTAATACTACTACAACTACTACTAATATTACCACAACTATCTCTACAACTACTTCCACTACTGTTACTGCTACTACAACTACTACTGCTACTACTGCTATTACTACTATGAATATTACAATTGTAAATACCACTACTATAACTATGACTACTGTACTAGCAGTAGCAATAGTCACAGTAGTAGTAGTAGTAGTTATAGCAGTAGTAGCAGTAGCAATAAGCAGAAGTAGCAATAGCAGTAGTATTAGTAGTGCATATAGAAGTAGTAGCAGTAGTAGCTATAGTAGTCGCTATAGTAGTTGTAGTAGTAGTAGTATTTGCAATAGTGGTAATAGAATTAGTAGCACTAGAAATTGTCATAGTAGTCATAGTAGTCATAGTAGTAGTTGTTGTTGTAGTAGCAGTAGCAGCAGTAGCAGCAGCAGCAGCAGCAGTAGTAGTAGTAGTAGTAGTAGTAGTAGTAGTAATAGTAGCAGTAGTAGCAATTGTGGTAGTAGTAGTAGGAGTAGTAGTTGTAGTAACAGCGACAGTTATAGTAGTAGTAGTAGTCATTGCAAAAGTAATAGCAGTAGTACAAGTAGTAGTAGAAGTAAAAGCAGTAGTAATAATAATAGCAATCATTGAAGTAGCAGTAGTAGTACTAGTAGAAGATGTAATGGTGGTAGTGGTGGTGGTAGTAGTAGTAGCAGCAACAGCAGCGATAACTAGAAAAGCAGTAGTATTAGTCGTTGTAGTAGTACTATTAGTAGGGACAATCATTGTACTAGTAGTAGTTTAGTGATAGTACATGTAGAAGATGTTCTGACAGCAATAGCAGTAGTAATAGCAGTAGTAGTAGTAGTAGCAATAGCAGTAGTAGTAATAGTTATAGTATCTATATTAGTAGTTGTGGTAGTAGAGGTAGTAACAGTAGTAGCAGTAGTAGTAGCATTAACAGTTGTACTAGTAGTTATCATTGTAGTAGTAGTACTAGCAATAGTAATAGTTGTAGCAGTAGTGGCAATGGCAGCAGTAGTAGTTATAGGAGAAGTACTAGTAGTACTTATTGTAGTAGTTTTAGGAGATGTTGCAGTAGTAGTACTAGTAGTAGTAGTTATAGTAGAAGTTATTGTAGAAGTAATGCTATTTGTAGCAGTGGTAGTAATTGTAGTATTAGTAGTAGTAGTTGTAGTAGTAGTAGTAGTAGTAGAAGAAGAAGAAGAAGAAGAAGAAGCAGTAGCAGTAGTAGTAGAAGTAGTAGTAGTTGCCATAGTAGTAGTAGAAGTAGTAGTAGTATTCATACTTGCAGCAAGAGTAGTAGTAGTGGTAGTTGTGGTATTAGTAGTAGTTATTGTAGTAGTAATAGTAGTAGTTGTAGTAGTAGTAGTAGTAGTAGCAAAATTAGGTTTAGAACTAGTGGTAGTAGGAGAAGTAGTAGTTGTTGTTATTGTAGGAGTAGTTATAGTAGTAGTTGTTATCGTAGTTGCTGTAGTAGTAATAGTAGTAGTAGTAGTAGCAGCAATAGTAGTAATATCAATAATAGTAGTAGTAGTAATAGTAGTACTAGTACTAGTAGTAGTAGCAGTAGTAGTAACATTAATAGTAGTAATAGTAATAGTGGTAGTAGTAATAGTAGGAGTAATAATAGTAGTTGTTGTTATTTTTGTTGTATCAGTAGTAGTGATGGTAGTAATAGCACTAGTAGTAGCAGTTGTAGTAATAGTATAAGTAGTAGTAGTAGCAACAGCGGTAGCAGTAGTAGTAGTACTGTAACAGCAGCACAAGTAGTTGTAGTAGTTGTAGTAGTAATTATAGTAGAAGTAGCAATAGTAGCTACAGCAGTAGCAATAGCAGCTGTAGCAGCAGCAATAGTAGTTACAGTACCAATTGTAGGAGTAACAATAAAAGTTGTAACATTAAGAGTACTAGTTGTTGTAGTAGTTAGAGCAGTAGTAGAAGTATTCACTGTAGTAGTAGTCATAATAGTAGCATTAGATGTAGTAGCAATAGTAGCAATAGTAGTAGTTCTAGTAGTAGCAGCAGTGGTAGTAGTCGTAGTAATAGCAGTAGTAGTAGTGGCAGTAGTGGTGCAAGTATCATAAGTAGTTGTAGTAGTAGCGGCAGTAGTAGTCGCAATAGTGGCAGTAGTAGTGCTATTAGTAATAGAAGTAGTGGTAGCAATTGTAGTTGTATTTGTAATAGTATTAGTAGTAGTAGTAGTAGTAGTAGTAGTAGTAGTAGTAGTGGTCGTAGTAGTAGTGGTCGTAGTAGTAGTCGTAGCCATAGTAGTTGCAAAACTAGCAGAAGTGGTTGTAGTAGTAGTAGCAGTAGTAGTAGTAGCAATAGTAATAGTTGTTACAGTACTTGCAATTTTAGAAGTATTAGTGTTAGTAGTAGTAGTTATTTTACAGTAGAAGCTGTAGTAGTAGAGGTAGTAGTCGCAAGTGCAGTAGTTGGAGCAGTAGCGGTAGTAACAGTAGTACTAGCGGTGGTAGCAGAAGTAGTAGTAGTAGCCGTAATTGTAGTTTTTATAGCAGTAGTAGTTGTAGTAGCAATTATAGTAGTAGAAGTAGTAGTAGTAGAAATGGTAGTATTAGTAGTAGTAGCAATTATAGCAGTACCAGTAGTGGTAGTAGCAGTATTAGTAGGAGTAGTAATAGAAGCAGGAATAGAAGTAGCAATAGACGTAGTAGTAGTAGTAGGAGTAGGTGTAGTTGAAGTAGCAGTAGCCAAAATAGTAGTAGGAGTAGTGAAAGAAGTACTGGTATTAGAAGTATTAATAGTATTATGAGTTATGGTAGTTCTAGTGGCAGCTATTGTAGTAGAAGTAGTAATAGTTGTAGCAGTAATATCAATAGTTGCAATTTTAGTAGTAGTAGTACAAGTAGTAGCAGTAGCGGCCATAGTAGCAAAACTAGTAGCAGCAACAATCGTAGCTATATCAGCAGTAGTAGTAGAAGTTGCAGTAGTAGTAGTATCTGTAGTCGTAGTATTAGCAGCAATCGTAGTATTAGTAATAATAGTAGTAGCAGTAGTAGTAGCAGCAGTGGCATTTATAGGAGCTGCAGCAGTTGTTGTAGTAGTAGTAGTAGTAGCAGTAGCAGAAGCTGTAGTAGAAGTAGTAGTAGTAGAAGTTAGTAGTAGTAGCAGTAGTAGTCATTGTAATAGTGGTAGCAGTAGCAGTAGCAGTAGTAGTTAGTAGTAGTGGTAGTCATAGCAACAGTAGTAGCGATATTAGCAGTAGTAGTAGAAATTGTAGTGGTAGTAGCTTTAGCAGAAGTAGTAGTAGCAGCAGTAGTCGTAGTATTAACAGCAATAGTAGTATTAGTAGTAATAGTAGTAGCAGTAGTGGTAATAGTTGCAGTAGTAGTAGCAGCAGTGGCATTTATAGGAGCTGTAGCAGCAGTAGTAGTAGCAGCAGCAGTACAAAAGCTATAGTAGAAGTAGTAGTAGTAGAAGTTAGTAGTAGTAGTAGTAGTTGTTGTTGTAATAGTGGTAGCAATAGCAGTAGCAATAGTATTAGTTAGTAGTAGTGGTAGTCATAGAAGTAGTAGTAGCAATAGTTATAGTTACCGAAGTAGTAGCAGTAGTAGTTGTGATAGTGGTGGCAATTACAATAGTAGGAGCAGTAGCCGCATTAGTTGTAGTAGCCGAAGTACTAGTAGTTGTATAGTAGAAGTAGTGATTCCAGTATGGTAGAAGTTACAGTGGTAGTAGCAGTAGTTATGGATGTAGTTGCGGTAGCCGCTATTGTTGTAGCAGTAGTAGTAGCAGTATTAGTAGTAGTAGTAGTAGCAGTGGTGGTAGTAGTAGCAGTAGTGGTAGCAGCAGTGGCAGTAGTAGTAGCGGTAGCAGTTGTAGAAAAAGTAGTAGTATTAGTAGCACCAGTAGTAGTAGAAGTAGTAGTAGCAGTTTGTAGTAGTAGTACTAGTAGTAGCAGCGGTAGTAGCAATAGCAGTAGTAGCAAAAGTTGTAGTATTAGTAGTTAGTAGTAATAGTCATCGTAGCAGTAGCGGTAGTAGTTGTAGTAGCAGAAGTAGCAGTAGTACTAGTAGTAGTAGTAGTAGTAGTAGGAGTGGCAGTAGCAGTAGTAGCAGTAGTTGTAGTTAGTAGTGGTTGTATGAAAAGTAGCAGTGGTAGCAATAGTAGTAGGACTAGTAGTAGTGGTTGTAGTAGGACTAGTAGTAGTGGTGGTAGTAGTATCGGTAGAAGCGAAAGTAATAATAGTGGCAATAGTAGCAGTAGAAATAGTAGTTGCAATAGTAGTAGTAGCAGTAGTACAAGTCGTATAAGTCGCAGAAGTAGATGCATCACCAATAGTAGTAGTAGTAGTAGTACCAATAGCAGTAGGAGTAGTACCAATAGTAGTAGTAGGAGGAGGAGGAGGAGGAGGAGGAGAGGTAGCAGTAGTAGCGGTAGAAGCAGTTGCAGAAGCAATAGTAGTAGGAGTTGTAGAAGTGGTAGTACTCATAGTAGTGTCAGTAGTAGTAGTAGTAGTATTAGTATTAGTATTAGTAGTAGTAGTAGTAGTAGTAGTAGTTATAGTAGTAGTAGTAGTAGTATTGGAAGTAGCAGTAGTAGTAGCTGCAGTAGTAGTAGTAGGCAGAGTAGTAGTGGATGTAGTGGTAGAACTAGTAGTTGTCGTAGCGGTAGTAGAAGTAGTTGTTGTTATTGTAATAGTCATAGTAGTAATGGTAGACGGAGTAGTAGTAGTAGTAGTTGTTGAAGTAGTAGCAGTAGCTGTAGAAGTCGTAGTAGTAATAGTAGCATCAGTAGTAGTAGAAGTAGTGGTAGTATTAGTATTAGTAGCAATAGTACTAGCAGTAGCAGTAGTAGAGACAGTACTAGTGATAGTAGGAGTAGGAGTAGGAGTAATAGTAGTAGTAGTAGTAGTAGTAGTAGTAGTAGTACTAGTAGTAGCAGTAGTAGTAGTTACAGTAGTAGTAGTAGTAGTAGTAGTAGCAGCAGCAGCAGCAGTAGTAGTATTAGTAGTAGCAGTAGAAAAAATAGTAGTAGTAATAGTAGTATTAGTAGTAGTGGAAGTCGAAGTATAAGAGTAGCAAGAGCAGTTGTAGTAGGATAATTTGTATTAATTATGATAGTAGTAGTGATAGTTGTAGTTGTAGGAGTAGTAGTCGTAGCAAAAGGAGCAGTAGTAGTAGTCGTAGGAGTGAGAGTAGTTGTTGTAAGAGTATTAGTAGTGGTAGTAGCTGTAGTAGCAGTAGTAGTTGTAGTAGTCATAGTAGTAGTATTAGTCATAGTAGTAGTTGTTGTGGAAGTGGTAGTAATAGTAGTATTTTTTGTTGTAGCAGCTGTAGTAGTAGTTGTAGTAGTCATAGTAGTAGTTGTAGTTGTAGTTGTAGTTGTAGTTGTAGTTGTAGTAGTACTAGAAGTAGTAGTTGTATTATTGTTATTATTATTATTATTATTATTATTATTATTATTAGTAGTAGTAGTAGTAGTAGTAGTAGTATTAGTAGTAGTAGTAGTAGGAGTAGTACTTGCAATAGGATTAGTAGTTGTAGTAGTAGTGGTATTCGTATCAGTTGTAGCAGTAGCAGTATTTGTAGTAGTAGTTGTTGTCATAGCACTAGTAGCAATAGTAGTACTCGTAGTAGTAGTAGTAGTTGTTGTTGTTGTAGTACTAGTAACAGTAATAGTAGTAGAAGTACTAGTAGTAGTAGTTGTAAGACTAGTAGTAGGAGTAGTAATAGGAGTAGGAGTAGGAGTAGTAATATTTGTAGTAATAGTAGTAGTAGTAATAGTCTAAGTAGTAGCAGTATTTGTAGCAGTGCTAGTGGTAGGAGTAATATTAGGAGTGGGAGAAGTAGTAGTAATAGTAGTAGTAATAGTTGTAGAAGTCATAGCAGCAGCAATAATAGTATAATAATAGTAGTAGTAGTAGTAGTAGAAGTAGTAGTAGGAACAGCAACAAAAGTAGTAGTTGTGGTAGTAGTAATAGTAGTAGTAGTGGTAGTACTAGTACAAGTGGTAGAAGCAGTCGTAGTAGTAGTAATAATAGTAGTAGTAGTAGCAATAGTTGTAGTAGTAGCTATAGGAATAGTTGTTCTTGTTGTTGTAGTCGTAGTGTAGCTACAGTAGTAGTCATAGTAGTAGTGGAGGCAGTAGTAGCTGTAGTAGTAGCAGTCGTAGTGGAAGTAGTGGTAGCAGTGGTAGTAGAAATAGTAGTCAAAGTTGTAGTAGTAGTAGTAGTTGTTGTTGTTGTTGTAGTAGTAGAAGTAGTAGTAATAATAAAAGTTGTTGTAGTAGTAGTAGTGCAGTAATAGTAGTAGTCATAGTAGTAGTAATAGTAGGAGTAGTAGTTGTTGTTGTAGTAGAAGAATTAGTTGTAGCAGTATTAGTTGTAGTAGCAGTAGTAGTAGTAGTAGTAGTAATAGTAGTAGTACCAGAAGTAGTAGTAGTAGTAGTAGGAGTAGCAGCATTAGGAGTAGTAGTTGTTGTAATAGTAGTAGTCGTATTAGAGGTAGTACACGTAGTAGTAGCTGTAGGTGTAGTAGTATTAGTGGTGGTGGTGGTGGTAGTAGTAGTAGTAGTAGAGGAATGGTAGTCATAATACTAGTGGTAGTAGTGGTATTGGTAGTCATAGTGTTAGTAGTATTAGTAGTAGGAGTGGTAGACATTAATACTAGTAGTAGTAATAGTAGTAGCAGTTATAGTAGTTGTTGTTGTAATAGAAGCAGCAGTAGTAATAAAAACTAGTAGTAGTATTAATAATAGTAGTAGTACCAATAGTAATATTAGTATTTGTAGTAGGGGTATTAGGAGGAGGAGGTGTAGTAGCGGTAGAAGTAGTAGTAGTAATAATCATAGTAGTATTATTAGTAGTAGTGGTAGTAGTAGTAGGAGTAGTAGTAGTAGCAGTAGAAGTAGTAGTTGTAGTTGCAATCGGAGTAGTAGGAGTAGTCGTAGGAGTCATAGTAGTGGCAATGGTTGTTGTAGTTGTACCATTTGCAGCATTAGTAGCAATAATAGTAACATTAGTAGCATTAATAGCAGCATTAATAGAAATAACAGTAGTAGTAGTAGTGGTATTAGTAGTACTAATAGTTGTAGTAATAATAGCAATAGTAGTAGTAGTAGTAGTAGTAATAGTAGTAGTTGCCGTTGTAGTAGTATTTGCAGTAGTAGTACTAGAACTCATAGTAGCAGCAGGAGTAGTAGTAGTTGTTGTACTAGTGATAGTAATAGTAGTAGTAGGTGTAGCAGTAGTAGCAGAAGTAGTAGTATTAGTAGTAGTAGTAGTAGTAGGTAGTAGTAGTAGTAGTAGTTGCAGAAGTAGTACTAGTAGTCGCCTTTGTGGCAGTAGTAGCAGAAGTAGTAGTTGTAATAGTCGTACTAATAGTTATAGTAGTCATAGTAAAAGTAGAAGTAGTATTAGTAGTAGTAGTTGTTGTAGTAGTAGCAGTAACAGTAGTAGAAGTACTAGTAGAAGTTCTAAGTTTAGTAGTAGTCATAGTAACAGCAGCAGTAGTAGTAGTTGTTGTTGTTATTGTTGTTGTAGCTGTAGTATTAGTTGTAGTAGTAGTAATGGTAATAGCAGCAGTAGTAGTAGTAACAGTAGTATTAGTAGCACTAGTAGTAGGCATATTAGTGTAGTAGTAAGACTAGTAGTACTAGTAGGGTTAGCAGTTATAGTAGGAGAATTAGTATTAATTGTGGTAGTAGTAATAGTCATAGCAGTAGAATTAGTAGTAGTAGCAGCAGGAGTAGTAGTAGCAGTGGTAGAAGTAATTGTAGTGTTAGTAGAAGTAATGGTAGTAGTACAAGTGGTAGTAGTTGCAGTAGGAGTAGTAGTAGTGGTTGTTGCAATAGTAGTAATATTAGTAGTAATAATAGTAGTTGTTGTAGTAGTAATTTGAGTAGTAGTGGTGGTAGTAGTAGTGTAGTAATAGTAGTAGGACGAGTAGTAGCAGTAGCAGTAGCTCTAGAAACAATAGTAGTAGTATTAGTAGCAGCAGCAGTAGTAGTAGTCGAAGAACTAGTTGTAGTAGTAGTTGTTGTAGTAGTAGGAGTAGTTGTAGAACCACTAATAGCGATAATAGTAGTACTAGTAGTAGCAGTAGTAGTAGTAGTATTAGTAGTAGTAGTAGTAATAGTAGGAGTAGTAATGGGAGTAGGTGTAGTCGTAGAAGCAGTAGTAGCAATAATTCTAGTTGTTGTTGTTGTAGTAGTAGTAATAGTAATAGTAGTGGTTCTAGTAGTACCAGCAGTTGCTGTAGTAATGCTAATCATAGTAGTAGTAGGAGTAGTAGTAGGAGTAGTGGTAGTAATAGTAGTAATAGAAATAACAGTAATATTAGTAGCAGCAATAGTAGTAGTAGTAATTCTGGTAGTGGTATGAGTAGTAGGAGAAATAGCAGTACAACTAGCAGAAGTAGTAGCAGTAATAGTAGTAGTAGTAGAAATAGTAGTAGGATAAGAAGTACTAGTAGTAGCAGCAGTAGTAGTTGTTGTAGTAGCAATAGTAGTAATTCTAGTGGTAGTATTAGTTATAATAGTATTTGAAGGAGTAGAAGTAATAGTAGTAGTAGTAGTTGTTATAGTAGTAGTAGTAGTAGTAGTAGTAGCTGCAATTGTAGTATTTGTAGTGGTGGTAGTAGTAGTAGTAGTAGTAGTAGTAGTAGTAGTAGTAGTAGTTGTAGTATTTGTAGTAATAGTAATAGTAGTAGTAGTAGTGGTAGTTGTACTAGTAGTACTAGTTGTTGTTGTTGTAATAGTAGTAGTATTAGGAGTAGTAACAGTAGTGCAAGTAGTAGTCGTAGTAATAGTACAAGTAGTAGTATTAGTTTCAGTAGTAGCAGTAGTAGTAGCAGTAGTAGTAGCAGTTGTAATAGTAGTAGTCGCAGAAGAAGTTGTTGTTCTTGTCGCAACAGTAGTAGTAGTAATACTCGTAGTAGTAGTGGTGGTGGTTATTGTAGTAGTAGCAGTAGCAGTAGTTGCAAGAGCAGCAATAGTAGTAGTTGTTGTAAGAGTAGCAGCAGCAGTAGTAGCAGTAGTCACAGCAAATATAGTTGGAGTAGCACTAGTAGCAGCGGCAACAAAAGCAGAAGTAGTTGTGTTGTAATAGTAGAAGTATTCACCGTAGATGTAGTAGTAGTAGCAATAATAGTAACTGTAACAGTTGTTGTTGTAGTTGTACTTGTAGTAGTAGTAGTAGTACTGGTGGTTCTACAACTACTTCTACAACAACTACAAGTACTACTACTAATACTACTGTTACTACTACTGCAACTACAACTATTACTCCTATTGCTACTACCACTACAACTTAATACTACTACTACTACTATAACTACTTCTGCTGCTACTACTGTTGTTGTTGCTGCTACTGCTACTATAACCGTTACTTCTACCGCTATTGCTTTGGCTACTATTACTACTACTCTTATTACTTTTCTACTACTATTACTTCTGCTACTACTACTATTACAACAACTACTACAGCTACTACTTCTACTACTCCTGTTGCTACTACTACCGCTATTACAACAACAACTACTACTACAACTACTACTATTACTACTATTGCGACTTTTACTACAACTACTTCAACTACTAGTACTATTATTAGTATTACTACTTCTGCTACTACGACTACTACTATTACTACAACCACTACCACCATCACCACCACCACTACTACTATTATTACAATGACTTCTACTATTGCTCCTACTGATACAACTACTCCTACGACTACTACTACCACTACTACTACTTCTGCAGCTGCTGCAGCTATTACTACTGCTACTACTACTACCGCTACTCCAACTACTACTACAATTACCACTACTACTACTACTCCTCCTCCTACTACTACTACTTTTACTATGATTGCTACTCCAACTACTACTTCTACAATTACTACTACTGCTACTACAACTATTGCAACTTCTACTTTTGCTACTACTGCTACTCCAACTACTGTTGCTACTACTACTGCTAATGTTGTTGCTGTAGCTGCTACTATAGCTACTGCAACAATAACTACTACTATTGATGCCGCTGTTGTCACTACTTCTGATGCTGCCACAAGTACTACTACAGCTGTTGCTGCCGCTAGCTCTACTGCTTCTACTGCTTCTAATACTACTACTACTTCTGTTGCGGTTGCTGCTACTCGTACTACTACTATCACTTCCCTTCCTCATACATAGCGGCTACTACTTCTACTCCTCGTACTACTGCCCCTACAACAACAACAACTCCTACTACTACTACTACTACTACATCTACTACCACTCTAAATATTCTGACTACAACTACTGCTATTACAACAACTACTACTACTGCCTGCATTACTATTACTACTCCAACAACTCCAGCAAGAACTACTACTATTATTACTACTGCAACTGCTACAACTACTACTACTTCTACTATTACTACAAAAACTACTGTTGCTACCACAACCACCACTAATACTACTACTACTATTACTAATGCTACCGCTATTGTTGCACCTACAACGACAACCACTACTTGTACTACTATTACTACTATTGCGACTACCACTACTACTACTATTACTACTACTAGTACTACTCCTATGACTACTATGACGACTACTGTTACAGCTACTTCGATTGCTACTATTACTACTACTACTGCCAATATTATGACTACTACTCCTACTACTACTACAACAACAACTACTACTACTGCTGCCACTGCTATTGCTACTTCTACTACTGCTACTACTACTTCTACTACTACAACTATGACTTTACCTAATACTCGTACTCCTTCATCTACTACTACAACTACAACTACTACTACCACTACTACTACTATTCTTATTACTACTTCTATTACAAATACTATTGCTACTACTACCACTAGTACTACTACAACTACTCCTGCTCCTTCTACTACTCTGACCACAACTAGTACTACCACTACTACTACTTCCACTACCACTACTACTCCTACTACTTTTACTGTCACAACTACCACAGTGCTTCTCCTACAGCTACACCTATGAGTGCGACTACGATTACTACTTGTATCACTCCTAATACTGCAACTCCAACTACTACGACAACTACTACCACTACGACTAGTACTACTGCCACTACTACTGCTACTACTATACCTACTTCTACTACTACTACAACTATTACTACTATAACAACAACTACTACTACTACTTCTCCAGATACTCTTACTCCTCCATCTACCACTAGAACAAGAACAACAACTGCTACTACTTCTACCACTACTCCTATTACTACTGCTATTGCTACTATAACTACTATTATAACTACTACACCAAATACTACTACTAGTGCCACTACTACTACTCGTGCTCCTACTAATACTACGACTACCACTACTTCCACTGCCAGTACAACTCCTACTACTTTTACTGTCACTACTACTACTGTTGCTTCTCGTACAGCTACACCTACGAGTACAACCACTACTACTACTGCTACTACTACTTCCTGTACTACTACTACTACTCCTAGTACTTGCACTTTTACTACCACCACAACTGCGATTACCCCAACTACTACTGCTACAACTACTACCACTACTACTACTACTACTACTACGACTTCTACTACCACTACTACTACTACTACTATTCCTACTCCTAATATTACTACTACTAGTTCAACTACTACTACTACTACTACTACAACAACAACAACAATTACTACTACTACTACAGTTGTTGTTGTTGTTGTTGTTTATGCTACTACTACTGCATCTACAACTACAATTTTCGCAACAGCTGCTGCTGGCGCTCCGGCTACTACTACAACTACTAGTACAGCTACTACTACTACTACTATTACTACTACAGTTGCTACAACCACTACTACAACTGCTACTACTACGACAACTACAACAACTACTACTACTAATACTACTAGTACCACTACTAATACCGCTACTGCTACTTCTGCTACTGCTATGACTATTACTACTAAAGCTACTACTGCTAGTACCATTGTCACCACTGCTACTACTGGTATTTCTACCGCTACTAATACTAATGCTTCTACTGCTATTATTATAACTACTACAACTAGTTATACTAATACTACTACCACAACTTCTACTGTTGCTGATGTTGTTCTTGTTGCTGCTACTACAACCATAACTACTATTGCTACAACCACTGTGCTACTAACCCTGCAACTGCATCTACTACTAATTCTACTACTACTACTGTTGCTACTACTTCTGCTAGTACTACAATTGCTACTACTACTGCTACTTTTACTACAACTACTGCTACTGTTACTACTACTACTACTACTACTTTTACTACTACTGCTACTACTACTCCTTCTAGTACTACTTTTGCTACTAGAATGGCTACTACTGCTATTCCAACTCCTACTGCTAGTACTACTACTTTGACTGTCGTGCCTATAATAGCTACTACTGTTATTGCAACTACTACTACTTTTCCTACTACTGCTGCTGCTACTGCTATTATTGCTACCTCAAATACTGCTACTACTACTTTGACTTCTACTTCTACTACTACTGTTGTGACTATTACCGCTACTACGACTACTACTACTTCTCCTACTTCTACAACAATTGCTGCTATGATAGCTGCTACTACTACTACTACTAATACAACTACAACTACTGCTATAATAGCAGCCACATCTACCCCAACTACTAAAAATACTGCTACGACTACTACTGCAGCTGCTGTTACTATTGCTAGTACTATTACAACTGCTACAATGGCTACAACAACTGCTACAAATGTTACTACTGTGACAACTGCACCTGCTAATACTGCTACTACTGTTACTGCTACTACGACTACTACTACTGCCACTACTACTACTGCTACTGCTACTACTTTTACTACTACTACTACGACTACTTTTGCTACAGATACTATTACTGCTACTGCTACTATTACTTGTATTTCTGCTTCTATTACGACTACAACTAATATAACAACAACAACAACAACTACTACTACTACTACTACTACTACTACTACTCCAACTGCTACTACTACTACTACTATTTCTAGTACAACTGCTACTGCAACTACTACTACTGCTGCTACTCTGACTAGTATTATTATTGCTACTATTTCTTCTACTCATACTTCTACTATTACTACTACTACTCCAGCTTCTAGTACTACTACTACTACTATTATTTTTAGAAATAATAATAATACTACTGCTACTACTACCTCTCCTAGTGCAACTATGACTTCTACTACTACTAATTCTATTGCTCCCACTACTAATACTACTTCGCATACCACTACTGCTACAGTTGCTACAGTTACTACTATGACGGCTACTAATACCACTACTACTAATACTACTCCAACTACTACTACTACTACAACAACAACTACTACTATTGCTACTACTATTACTACTGCTATTACTCCTACTACTACTACAACGACAACCGCTACTGCTCTACTAATAATCCTACTTCTCCTACTACTAGTACTACTAGTACTATGATACCTACTACTACTAGCACTACTTTTGCTACAACAATAACTACTACTACCCCTACTACTAAAACTACTACTACAACTACTTCTACTATGACTGCTATTGCTACAACTTCTACTACTGCTACTACTACTACTTCTTCCACTACTACTGGTCCTGTTGCTACTGCAATTTTTACTACCACTACTTCTACTATGACTACTAGTGCTTCACGTGGTGCTATTGCTACCACTACTAATCCTACTACTACTGCTGCTACTACTCCTACTACGACTACTTCTACCACTTTGACTAGAACTGCAACCACTACTACTACTACTACTTCTACTACTATTCTACTACTACTACTATTATTACCACAACCACTTCTACTACTTCTTCTACTGCTCCTACTCCTACCACTGGTCCTATTACCACTACTACTATTACTATTACTACCCCCACTATTACTACTACTGCTACTACTACTACTACAACCACAGCTACTCCTACTACTACTACAACACTACTATACTACTTTTCTTGCTACAGCTACTACTACTGCTACAGCTTCTACTACTACTCCTACTACTCCTACTATTCTCACTACTGCTACTACTATTGTAACTACTACTATTGCTATTACTACTAATATTACTACTATTGTTGCTGCTACTACAACTACTACTACTGCCACTGCTACATCTCTACTACCACAACCACAACTAACACAGCTACACCACTACTTTGACTATAGCTACTACTCTAACGGCTATAACTACTACTAGTACTGCCCCAACTACTAAAACTACTACTACTACTACTTACAACTACTGCTACTATTGCTACTATTGCTACGATAACTACTAAAACTACTATCGCTACTACTATAGCAAGTACTACAACAAATGCTACTACGGCTACTACTATTACTGCTACTACTACTACTATTACTACTAGAGCTGCTACTACTACTATTACTTCTACTACTACTACTACTACGACTATTACTAGTACTAGTCCTACTACTTCTATTACTACTACTACTATTTTTGCTACTACTACTCTCGCTACTACTGCTGCGGTTCTACTACTATTGCTACTTCTCCTACTACTATGACTACTGCTATTACTACTGCTGTTACAACTACTACTACTAGTACTACTAGTACCATCATTACTACAACTGCTACTATAGCTACTACTGCTACTGCTACTTCTGCTGCTGCTACGACAACTACTACTCCGACTACTAATACTATTACTTCTACTACAACTACTAGTATTGCTACTATTACTAATTCTGCTACTTCCTCTAGTGCTACTACAACTCCTGCTACTAATGCTACTGCTATTATTTTTACTAATGATACTCCTACTACTACTGCTACTACTACTACATCTTCAACTGCTACTACAAATGGTACTCCACCTATTAATGCTAGAAATACAGCTCCAACTACTTCTATTTCTACTATTGCTCCTACTACCACTACTGTGGCTACCAATACTACAACAGTTGCTGCTAAAACTACTACTACTTCTCTTGCTACTACTACTGATACTCCTACTACTATTGCTACTACTACTACTTCCACGACTACTACGACTACTATTGATGCCACTATTATTACTACTACTACTGCTACTACTGCCGCTGCACTCCTACTAATACCCCTACTGCAACTACAACTACTACAACCACTACTTCTATTACGATTGCTTTCACTACTACATCTGCTACTACTACTGCTATTACTTGTTCAGCTACTACTACTACTACTACTACTATTACTACTACTACAACTACTACTTCTATTACTACCACTACTACAACTACTACAACTACTACAACAACAATAACTACTACTACAACAACTTTTGCGGCTATTGTTGCTACAACTACTACTACTTCTACTACCGCAACAGCTTGTACTACTACTTCTACTACTGCCACTACTGCTACTACTATTGTAACTACTACTACTACTACTACTACTACTATTATTACCCCTACTATTGCTTCAACTACAACTGCTACTACTGCCACTTCTAGATCTCAACTACTACCACTATTGCTACTACCACAGCTACCACCACTATTTTGCCTATAGCTACTACTCTAACTGCTACAACTACTACTAGTACTACCCCAACGACTAAAACCACCACTACTACTACAACTATGGATACTACTACTACTGTTGCTGCTATTGTGACTGTTACTACTATTGCTACTACAACTAGTAACACTACTACAATTATTACTACTGCAAGTACTGCTACAAATGCTACTGCGGCTACTATTATTACTGCTACTACTACTACTATTATGACTACAACTACTACTACTACTACTTCTCTACTACTACTACGAGTACTATTACTACTACGACTGTTACTAGTACTACTCCTAGTACTTCTATTACTACTACACTTTTTGCTACAACTACTCTCAATACTACTGCTGCTACTTCTACTACTACTACTGCTTCTCCTACTACTATGACAACTGCTACTACTACTACTGCTACAACAACAACAACTGTGATTACTAATACTACCGCTTCTACTACAACTACTACTATTGCTACAATTACTAATTTTGCATCTTCTTCTAGTACTACTACAACTCCTGCTACTAATGCTACTGCTATTATTTTTATTAATGATACTCCTGCTACTACTACTACTTCTTCAACTGCCACTACAAATGGTACTCCGCCTACTACTGCTAGAAATACTGCTCCAATGACTACTACTTCTACTACTGCTCCTATTACCACTACTGTTGCTACCAATGCTACTGTTGTTGTTGCTAAAACTGCAACTACTTCTACTGCTTCTACTACTATAACCTCCACTACTACTACTAATACACCTCTTACTACTGCTACTACTACTACTTCCATGACTACTACTACTACTGCTGCTACTCCTACTACTACCACCACAACTACTACTACTACAGTGGCTACTACTGTTGCTATTATTGCAACTGCAATTACAACTACTATGACTACTACTTCTATTTCCACTACGGTTGCTATGACTACTACATCTACTACTACTACTGCTACTACTAGTTCAATTACTAATACTACCACTACTATTACTACTACTACAACTACTACTACTATTACTACCACTACTACGATAACAACAACAACAACTACAACTTTTGCTACTACTATGACTTCTACTACTGCAACTATTGCTGTAACTACAACTACTTCTACTACAACTACTACAACCACTACCACTTTTCCTACTACAACCACTTCAGCAACAACAACTATTGCTACGGTTACAACAACAACAACTACTACTACATTTACTGCGACTACTGCTACTTCTGCCACAAATACTAGTTCTACTACTACCCTAACTACAACGACATCTACTTCAACTACAACTATTACGACCACTACTACTTCAGTTGCTACTGCTACTACTATTGCTAATACTACTATTTTTGCTATAGCAATTGCGACAACAACTTCTGCTAGTACTACTATTACTACTGCTACTACTCCTGCTGCAGCTACTACTGCTACTACTTCAACTACTACTACTATCGCAACTATAGCAACTACTACTCCTACTGCCACTACTTCTACTACAGCCCCTATTGCTACTACTACTACTACTACTCCTCCTCCTCCAACTACTACTACAGCTACTATGGCTACCTTTGTTACTGCTGCTGCTACTACTACTACTACCACTATTGCTACCAGTACTACTACTACTTCTAATACTTCTTCTTTTGCTAATACTACTACTCCTATTACTACTACTACTAATACAACATCTCCTTCTACTACAACTACAACAACATCCACAACTGCAACTACTGCTAGCACCTTTACTACTACCACAGCCATTACTGCTACTACAACTATTACTATTGCTGCTACCGCAGCCACGTCTAGTTCTACTGGTACTACAACTACTTCTACTACTGCTGCCACTACTACTGTAGCAACCACTACTACCTCTAGTACTACCATAACAACTACTTTTGCTACTGCTACTACTCTTTATCTCCTCCTCCTCCTACTACTACTACAGATACTACTACTACTATACTGCTTCTACTACTACTGCTACTACAACTACAACTGCTTCTGCTACCACTTGACTTCTCCAACTACTGCTATTACGACTACGGGTACGGCTACTACTATTACTACTACTGCTACTACTATTACAACAACAACTACTACTACTATTAATAGTACTACTTCTACTATGACTACAACTACTACTTTTACTACTAATATTAATACTAGTACTATTGCTACAGCTGCATTTTATATTGCTACAATTACTGCAAGAACGACTACTGCTACTGCTGCTACAACTACTACTTGTACTTCTACTATTGCAACTACTTTTGTTATTGTTACTGCTACTACTAATACTACTACAACTACTGCTAACGCTACTGCTACACCACTAATGTTGTTGTTGCTGCTGATACTTCGACTACTACTATAATTGCTGCAGCAACTGCTACTACTTTTGCTACTACAACTACTAATGTTACCACATCTACTACTATTGCTGCTACTACTACTAATAGTACTACTACTACTATTACTACTGCTACTACTTATACCATTGCTACTACTACTACAGCGACAATGGCTACTACGGCTGCTACTGCTACCGTTACTACTATTGCTGTTACAACTACTACTATATTTATTACTATTACTGCTGCTACTACTACTAGTACTAGTACTGCCAATACTGCTATTGCTACTATTACTCCCACTACTGATACCACTACAACTATGGCTACTACTACTACTACTACTTTTGCTACTTCAAATACTTCCGTTGCTACTGCTACTACCGCTACTACTATTACTACTGCTATTACTACAACTACTCCTACTATTGCAACTATTACTACTGCTCCTACCTCCACTACTACTACTACTATTACTATTACTACCACTACTACAATTTCTGCTACTATTACTCCTACTACTATTACTACTACTATTCCTATTATTACTACTACGTCTAATACAACTTCACCTCCTACTCCTTCGAGTACTACTACTCTACTACTTCGCCCACTACTATAGGTACAACTACTGCTTCTACTACTTCTTTTGCTACTACTGTTACAACCACTATTGCGACTATTTCCATTACTACTAGTACTATACAACTATTGCTATTACTGTAGCAGCTGCTAGTACTACCATGCCTACTACCACTTCTACTACTACTACTATTGCTGCTACTAATTCTTCTACTTCTCCTACTACTGTTACAATTACTGCTGCTGCTGCTGCTACTACTACTACTACTAATTCCATTACTACTATTACTAGTACTACTAATTTTAGTACTGATAATACTACTATTGCTACTTCTACTGCAACTACTCCTACTGATAATTTTACTACTACTAATACTACTACAAGTATAGCTACTACTACTATTGGTACTACTATTGCTACTACTACAGTTGCTTCTTCTCCTCCTCCTACTATTATAGCTACTGGTACTGCTACTGCTACTGCTACTACTGCTACTACTACTACTACTACTACTACTACAACTAAAGCTACTACTGCTCCGACTACTACTACTGCTATTACTCTAACTCTCCTACCACAACTACTACTGCTACAACTACTGCTACTGCTACTACTATTACTACTATTAGTACTACTACTAGTATAACTAATGCTACTGCTAGTACTGCTACTATGACTACTACAACTACTATGACAACTTCTAATACTACTAATCCTACTACTACTTCTACTACAACTATTTCTTATACTACTACAATTACTACTATTAGTACTACTACTAGTATAACTAATGCTACTGCTAGTACTGCTACTATGACTACTACAACTACTATAATAGCTTCTAATACTACTAATCCTACTACTACTTCTACTACAACTATTTCTTATACTACTACAATTACTACAACAATGACTACAACAACTACTACTTCTACAAATGCTTTTGCTACTATTATTGCTATTGCGACTATTGCTGCTACTGCTACTACTATTATTACTACTACTTCTACTGCTACTATTATAGCAACTACTATTGCCACCACTACTTCTGCTACTTCTAATGCTTCTGCTGCTACTACTACTGCATCTGCTACTAGTGCCAACATTTACTACAAATACAACAACTACTACTCCTACTACTACTGCTACAACTACTACAACAATTATTACCACGACTACTACTTCTGCTACTACAACTACAACTACAACTCATGCTACTGCTACTACTACCACTACCTCTACTGCTACTACTGATACTCCTACTACAACAGCTTCCACTACTACTTCCATGACTCTACTACTGTTGCTACTCCTACTACTACCACCACTATTACTAAAACTACTAGAACTACTACTACTACTACTGAAGCTACTACTATTGCTATTACAACTACTACAATAATTACTTCTATTACTACTACAGCTGCTAGGTAAACTACATCTTCTACTACTACAACTACTACCGTTGCTGCTACTTCTACTACTACTACTCTTAATCTCCACCTCCTATTAGTACTACTGCTACTACTACGACTACAACAACAACAACTACTACTACTACAACTACCACGACTACTACTACTACTACTACTTCCACTATTACTACCACTCCTACTACGACTACTGCTACTGCAACTACTCTACTTCTCCTCATACTGCTCTTCGTACTAGTGCTCTTGCTACTACTGTTTCTACTACCACATTTGCTACAATAATAACTACTACTACTTCTTCTAGTAGTAGTACTAGTAGTATTACTACAATAATTGTTGTTGCTGCAGCTGCTGTTGCTACTACTAGTACTACTACTTCTACTACGACTACTATAACAATTACCACTACTGCCACTACTACTACTACTACTAATATTATTACTACTACTACTATTTCCACTGCAACTACTTCTACTACTATTGCTTTTTATACTACTGCTATTACTGGAATAACGACTACTGCTACTACTACTGCTACACCTACTACTACTACTTTCGCTACAACAACAATTTCTGCTAGTTTGACGGCTACTATCACGGCTACTCCTGTTACTATTGCTACTACAATTAGTGCTACTATTACTACGACTCCTCCTCCTCCTCCTCCTCCTACTACTACTACTACTACTACTACTTCTACCACTACTCCTATTACTACACCTAGACTACTCCTACAACTTCTATTACTACTACTCCTCCTACTACTACTACTACTATTACTACTACTATTACAATTGCTCCTCCCATTCCTACTACAAGTCCTACTATTACTCCTCCTCCTATTACTACTACTACTACTTCCACTTCTACTACTACTATTACTATTAGTGCTATAACAACAACAACTACTACTATTACTACTACTTCTGCTACTACTACTACTACCCCTACCACTACTACACCAACAACTATTGCTACTGCTAATCCGACTACTATTACTATAATAATTACTACTCCCCCTGCTGCTACTCCTACTATTACTATAACTAATACGACCATTACTACTGCTACTACTACGGCTAGTACTGCTACTACTACTACTTCCACTATGACTGCTACTACTACAACTACTACCACCTCCACTACTACTATTATTGCCACTGCTACTACACTACTAGTACAACTACTACTTATGTACAACTACTTTGGCAACTACTACTATTACTACTACTAATACTACAACAACAACAACTACTACTACTGCTACTACTAATAATCCTACTACTACTACTGCTACTACTCCTACTATGACAACTTCTGCAACTTCGACTAGTACTACAACCACTGCTACTACTACTACTACTACTACTATTACTACTACTACTACTTCTACTACTATTACTACTACTACTACTATTATTACCACTGCCACTTCTACTACTTCTACTACTGCTCCTACTCCTACTACTGGTCTACTACTACTACTACTATTACTACTACTACCCCTACTATTACTACTACTGCTATTACTACTACTATTACTTTTGCTTCTCCTAGTCCTATTACTCCTTCTAATAGTACTCCCACAACTTGTAGTACTACTAATACTGCTACTACTACAACAACTACTACTATTACTACTAGTATTACTACTGCTACTCCCACTCCAATTACAAGTATAACTATTTCGACTAGTACCACTAGTATTGCTGCTACATTTTATACTACTACTACTGCTGCTACTAGTTCTACTACAACAACTATTGCTACAACTGCTACAGCTACTACTAATAGGACTATTGCCACTACTGCCACTACTAATCCTACTACAACTGCTTCTCCTCCTACTACTACTACTATTACAACTGCCTCTCCCACTCCTACTACAACTCCAACTATTACTACAACTACTACTACTACTACTTCCACTATTACTACTGTTACTATTAGTACTATAACAACAACTAGTACTACTATTTCTACTACTTCTGTTGCTACTACTACTGCCCCTACCACTACTATAACTACTACTTCTGCTACTGCTAATTTGATTACTACTACTATAACAATTGCTACTCCTCCTGCTACTACTGCTACTATAACTATGACTACTAGAACCACTACTACAACTACTACTATGACAACAACTACTACTACTACTATAACTACTACTTTTACTACTACTACTACTACTACTACTACTTCCACTATGACTGCTACTACTACAACTACTACTACCTCCACCACTACTACTATTGCTACTGCTGCTACACTACTAGTACAAGTACTACTTCTAGTATAGCTTCTACTTCGGTAACTACTATTATTTCTACTACTAATATTACAACAACAATTACTACTACTACTCCTACTGCTACTACCACTAATCCTACTGCTACTACTGCAACTACGACTACTTCTACCACTTCTACTTGTATTACAACCACTACTACTACGACTACTACTATTATTACTACTGCCACTTCTACTACCTCTACTACTGCTCCTACCACTACAACTGCTCCTACAATGACTACTACTACTATTACTACTACTACCCATACTATTACTACCACTACTATTACTACTACTATTACTTCTACTTCTCCTAGTCCTATTACTCCTCCTTCTATGACTCCCACAATTTGTAGCACTAATAATACTTTTACTACTACTCCTCCTCGTACTACTACTATTACTACTAGTATTACTATTGCTACTCCCGCTCCTATTACTACTCCCACAGCTATTTCGACTTGTACTACCAATACTTCTACTACTACTACTGTTACTAGTACTCCTACTTCTGCTGCTGCTGCTACATTTTATACTACTACTACTCCTGCTACTAGTGCTACTATAATAACTATTCTTGCTATTGCTACTGCTTCTACTAATATGACTATTGCCACTATTGCAACTACTAATCCTACTACAACAGCTTCTCCTCCTCCACCTCCTACTACTACTAGTAGTACTACTTGTACAACTACTACTCCTAATAATAATAACAATAATAATACAACAATGACTTCTACTACTACTACTACAAATACTACAATGTCTGCTACAACTACTACTACAACTACTACAACAACTACTACTACTACTACTTCTACTATGATAACTACTTCTACAACTGCAACTAATACAACAACTACTACTATCATGATTGCTACTACTACACTACTATTATAACTACAACTAATAGTACTACTACCCCTTCTAATACTACTACTACTACTGCAACTAGTATATTACAACTACTACAATAACTACTACTACTACTACTACTACTATTACTACTACTACTACTGCTACTACTACTACTACTACTACTACTACTACTACTACTACTACTACTACTATTACTACTGCAGCTGCAACTACTGATGCTACTCCTACTACTACATCTACTACCACTTCTACTATTTCTACTACAATGACTACTACTACTAATATTACTACTACTACTTCCACTACTGCGACAACAACAATAACAACGACTACTACTACTACTACTACTACTATCGCTACTACTATTACGACAACTACTACTACAACTACTACTACTGTCGCTACTACTATTACAACAACAACTACTACTCCAACTACTACTACTACTACTCTTGCTACTATCACTACTTCAATTACTATTGCTACTATAGCTACTACTGCTATTGCTACTACTACTACTTCAATTACTATTGCTACTATAGCTACTACTGCTATTGCTACTACTCCTACTACTACCACTACTTTAATTACTATAGCTACTATTGCTACTATTGCTGCTACTATTACTACAACTATTACAACTAGCACTACTACTACTCCAACAACTAGTACTATTACTACCATTAATACCACTACAACTCCTACTACTACTACTAGTACTACAGCTTATACTACTACCTCTAGCACTACTACTTATAGAACTACTACTACTACTACTACCACCACTACTGCTACTGCTACTACAACTACTAGTATTTTCACTACTACTACTACTACGACTACTGTGACTACTATAACTACTATCACCACTACTACTACTTCTACTACTGCTGCTGCTGTTCCTACTACTGCTACTACTTGTACTACTACTTCTAGTGTTGCTACTTCTGCTACTACTACTCCTCCTACTGCTTCAACTACTGCTATAATGACTTATACTAGTACAACTGCTAATACCACTACTAGACCGACTACTACTACTACTAGTACTACTACTAATACTACTACTTCCACTATTACTACTACTAGTACTACTACTGCTACTGCTACCACTACTACTACTACTATTGCTGTTGCTGCTGCTACTAATACTCCTACTACTATTGCTGCTACTACTATTACTACTTCTGCTACTGCTGCTGCTGCTACTGCTACTACTACTACTATACTACTATAGCATCTACTACTATTAGTACTACTACAACTCCTACAACTAATACTATTACTAGTACTACTGCAACTACTGCTACTACTACCACAACTCCTATTGCTATTCATACGACTATTACTAGAAGCGCTGCTTCTGCTACTTCAACTACTACTAGTACTACTTATAGAACAATGGCTACAACTGCTACTACTACTACTAATACTACTACTACTACTACTTATACAACAATGGCTACTACTGTCACTACTACCACTAATACTACTACTACTTCTACTACTACTACTACTACTGCTACTCCTGCTACTTTTTTGACTGCTACTATAATTGCTGCTACTATTGCTATTACTATTGCTGCTACTGCTGCTACTACTACTTCTACTACGACTACGACTAATACTACTACTATTACTCCTCCTCCTCCTCCTCCTCCGGCTACTTCTACTACAACTAATACTTCTCCTGCTACTGTTACTGCTACAACTGCTAGTGCTACTATCACTACTACTACTTCTACCACTATTACTATTACTGCTACTACTATTTCAGTTACTGCTCCTATGACTTCTTCTCCTTCTACTACTACTTCTTCTATTACTTTTGCTACAGCAACAACAACAACTGCTACTACTACTGCCACCCCTACTTCTATAACAATAACTACTACTCCTATTACTTCTATTGTTACTATCACTACTAATGCTATAAGTACTACTATTCCTCCTTCTGCTAATGCTGCAACTACTACTACTACTTTTGCTATTGCTACTACTATTGGTACTACTACTACTATTGCTACTACTCCTCCTACTCTATCAATGATAACTACTACAACTGCTACTACTTGTACAACTACTACCACTACTACTACTATTGCTATTGCTATGACCACATCTCCTACTTCTGCTACTTTCGCTACTACTACTATTACTACTACTACTACTGCTACTACTACTACTACTACTACTACTAAACTACAACTATTATTGCTATTGCCGGTACTATTGCGACTACTACTGCTACTACTGCTATTGCAGCTACTACTAATACTACCACTACTATTTCTAGTACTACAACTATTCCTACTGGTTTTACTATTGCTACTACTATAGCTATTATAATTACTGCTACACTGACTAATGCTTCTATTCTTACAAATACTACAACTATTACCAGCAATACTATAACTAATACTACTACTAGAACTACTTCTACCACTATTCCTATAACTATTGCTACTACCACTACTTCTACTACTACTATGATTGCTACTGCAACTACATTTGCGACAATAGGCTACCACTTCTACTTCTACTTCCACTACCATGATTGCTATGACTTCTACTACTACTACTACTATCACTACGGCTACAACCGCTACCATTGTTACAACTACCACAACTACTATCACTACTACTACTATTGCTGCTACTAGTGCTACTAGTACTGCTACAACTACTACTAGTACTACTGCCACTGCTAATGCTTTTAGGGCTACTACAACTACTTCTACTACTACCACTATAATAGTGTGACTATAAGTACCAATACTACTACTACTACTATTACTTGGACTATTGTGACTACTACTGCAACTACTACTATAACAAAAGCTTTTTATGCTACTACTGCTACTACTACTCCATCTAATACAACTTCTCCTTCTACTACAAATACTAATACTATTACTGTGAGTGCTACTACTACACCTTCCTCTGCTACTACTACTACTACTACTACTATTACTACTACTACTACTACTACTACTACTACTACTACTATTACTAATTCTCCTACCACTACTACCATTGCTACAACTACCACTACTGCTATAGCTACTACTGCTACTATAGGTACTGCTGTTGCTACTGGTACTAATGCTACTACTACTACTACTACTACTACTACTACTGCAACTAGTACTACTATTATTACTACTACTTCTACTACCGCTACTGCTGTGACTCCTGCTATTGCTACTACTACTATTGCTGATACCACTTTTGCTACTGTGGCTATAGGAACCACTACTTCTACAACTACTACAACAACTATAATGGCTACTGCTATTGCTATTACTACAACTACAACAACTACTGCTACTACTATTATTGCCACTGCTTCTACTACTAGTTCTCCTACTACTACAACAAGTGTTACTACTACTGCAACTACTTGCACTACTACTACTTCCCCAACTACTAAAACTACTAATACTTCTACTACCACTACTGCTGCTGCTGCTGCTACAACTGTTACTACTACAACTACATCTCTACTACTACTACTACCACCACCACCACCACCACCACCACCACTACTATCTCTGCTACTACTGCTTCTACAACTAGTCCTACTACATATCCTACTGCTACTTTTGCTACCTCTACTCAACCTAATACTATTTAAAATACTACTCCCACCACCACCACCACCACTACTAATACTACAACTACTACCACAACAACTATGACTACTTCTTCTATTACTATGACTAATACTACTACTAGTACTATTACTACTGCCACTACTACTGCTACTACTTCTACTTGTTCTATGGCTACTACAGCTGCTAGAACTACTGCTACTACTACTGATAATAGAAGAAACAATAGTTGCAGTTTCAATAGTAGTAACAATAGTTGCAGTTCCAACAATAGTGGTAATAGAAGTAGTCATGTTGAAACAGAAGTTAGAGTGGTTGTAGTCGCTATAGCAGCTATCAAAGAAGTAGTAGTTGTAGTAGTAGTAGTAGTAGTTATAGTAGTAGTAGTTGTTGTAGTATTTGTAATAGTAATAGTAGTAGTAGGAGTAGTGGTAAAAGTAATAGAAGCAGTAGTAGTGGTAGTTGTAGTAGGAATAGTAGTAAGAGGAGGAGGAGGAGTTATAATTGTAGTAGCTGTAGAAGCTGTAGAAGTAGTAGTACAAGTAGTAGTCCAAGCAGTAGCATTAGTAATAGTAGTAGCTGGAGCCGTTATAGTAGTAGTAGTAGTAGTAGTAGTAGTAGTAGTAGTAGTAGTAGTAGTAGTAGTAGTAGTTACATAAGTAGCAATTGTGGTAGCAATGGTAGTAGTTATTATTGTAGAAGCAGTTATAGCAGTAGCAAGAGTAGTGGTACTAGTAGCTACTGTAATAGTAGTATTAGTAGCAATAGCAGTAGTTTTAGCAGTAGCAGCAGTAGTAGTAGTAGTACAAGTATAAGTAGTAGTAGTAATAGTAGTAGGAGTGGTAGTTGTGATCGCAGTTCCAGTAGTAGTTGTTGCTACTGTAGTTGAAGGAGAAGTAGTAGTAATAGTAGTAGTTGAAGTAGTTGTAGATGTAGTACTATTAGTAGCAGTAGTAGTAATAGTAGTACTAGTAGTAGTTGTACTAGTAGTAGTAGTAGCAAAAGTAGTAGTAGTAGTAGTGCTAGTAGTGAAACTGGTAGTAGTAGTAGAAGTAGTAGTAGTTGTTACTGTAGGAGAAGTTATAGTAGCAAAAGTAGCAGCAGCGACAGTAGTAGTAGTAGTAGTAGTAATAGCAGTAGTAGTATAAGTAGCAGTAATAGTAATAGTAGGAGTTGTAGTAGTAATAATAATAATAGTTATAGTAGTGGTAGAAGCTATCGTAGAAGTAGTAGTAGTAGTAGGAATAGTAGTAGTAATAATAGTAGTAGTACTAATAGTAGTAATAGTAATAGTAGTACTAGTAATAGTAGTAATAGTAGTCATAGTAATTGTAAAAGTAACAATAGTAATGGTAGTTGCAGTAGTATTTATTGTATCAGCAGTAGTAGTAATAGTAGTAGCAGTAGTAGCAATCGCAGCTATAACAATAGTGGTACTAGTAGTAGTAATAGTAGTAGCAGTAGAAGTAGTAGCAGTAGTTGTAGCAGCTCCCGCAGCACCAGCAACTGTAGTAGCTATAGTAGTAGCAATATTGACTATAGTAGTAGTCGTAGTAGTAGCCGAAGTTGTAGTAGTAGTGGTAGTCGCAATAGTAGTAGTAGTATCATAAGTTGCAGTAGTAGTAGTAGTAGCAACATCAGCAGCAGCATGAGCAGCAGTGGTGGTAGTAGTAGTAATAGAAGTAGAAGTAATAGTAGTAGTTATAGTAGTAGTAGTAGTCGTAGTGGTAGTAGAAGTAGTAGTAGTAGTAGGACTAGGAGTAGTAGCAGAAATTGTAATATTACAATAGTAGCATTAGTCACAGTAATAGTACTAGTTGGAGTACTAGTAGCTATTGTTGTAGAAGTTGAAGTATTAGGCGCAATAGCTGGTGAAGCAGATGTAGTTGTAGTAGTAGCAATAATTGCGGTAGTTGTAGTCTAAGCAGTAGTTGTAGTAGTACGATAAGTTGCTGTTGTAGTTGTAGTAGTAGCAGGACTAATGGTAGTGGTAGTAGTAGTAGAGGTAGTACTGGTCGTAGCAGTGGTAGTAATAGTAGTAGTTGTAGCAGTAGTAGAAGTAGTGACAGTAGCAGTAGTACTGGTAATAGAAGTAGCAGTTTAGAAGCAGTAGTCATAATGGCTATAGTTGTAGTAGTAGTAGATGTAGTAGAAGTAGTAGTTGTTGTTCAAGTAGTAGTAATAGTAGCAGTAGTAGGAGGAGGAGTAATACCAGTCGTAGCGATAGAAGCTGTAGCATCAGTAGTAGCAGTAGTTGTAGTGGTAGAATGGGAGGAGGAGGAGGAGGAGGACTAATAGTACTAGTTGTAGTAGCTGTAGGAGTAGTAGTATCAGTAGTAGTAGTAGTAGTAGTTGTTGTTGTTGTTGTTCTTGTTGGTGTAGTTTTTGCTGTTGTTGTTGTTCTTGTAGTAGTAGTAGTAGTAGTAATTATTTTTGTTGTTGCTGTTGTAGATGCAGTAGCAGCCATAGCAGTAGTAGTTGCGAAAGTAGTAGAAGTCGGCGAAGTAGCAGTAATAGCTGTAGTAGCAATAGTAGTAGTAGTAGGAGTAGTAGTATTAGTAGTAGTAGTAGTATTAGTGGTAATAGAAGTAGTAGTAGCAGCAGTAGTAATAGCAGTAGTAGTAGCAGCAGTAGCAGCCATAGTAGTTGTAGCAGTAGACGTAGTAGCAGCAGTAGAAGCAGTAGTCATGGTACTAGTAGCAGTAGTAATACTAGTAGTAGTAGCAGTAGTAATAGTAGTAGTTTTTATCTTAGTAATAGTGGTAGTTGTAGAAGCAGTAGTTGTATTAGTAGCCATAGTAGTAGTACTAGTACTAGTAGTAGTAGCTGAGGAAGTATCAGCAGCATTAGTGGTAGTTGGAGTAGTACTAGTGGTAGTTGCAGCAGCAGCAATAGTAGTAGTAGTAGTAGTAGTAGTAATAACAACAATCGTAGTAGCAGTAGTAGTAGTAGTGGTAGTAGTAGTAACCGTAGTGGTAGTTGTAGCAACAATAGTAGTAGTAGTAACCATAGTGGTAGTAGTAGCAATAGGGCACCCGTAGAAACAATAGAAGTTGTAGTAGTAGTAGAAGTAGTGCTAGTAACAATAGAGCTGTGGTAGCAGTTGTGGTAGTTCGAATAGTAGCTGTTGTAGCAGTAGTAGTAGAAGACGTAGCAGTGGCAGTAGTAGTAGCTATAGTAGCAATTGCAGTAGTAGTAGTAGTACTAGGAGTAGTAGTTGTAGTAATAGTAGTAGTGTAATGGTAATTTTTGTTGTTGCTTCTGCAGTAGTTGAAGTAGTTGTTATACTTGTTGTAGTTGTAGTTGTTGTAGTCGTAGTTGTAGTAGTAGTTATAGTAGTGGTAGCAGTAGTTGTAGTGGTTGTTGCAGTAGTAGTCGTAGCAGTAGAAGTCATAAAAATAAAAGTAATAATAGCAATAGTTGTAGTAGTCGGCGTTGTTGCTGTGGTAGTAGCAGTAGTTATAGTGGTAGTGTAGTAGTAGCAATAGTAGTAGTAGTCGTTATTGTACTAGTTGTGTTGGTAGTAGCAATAGTAGCAGTCGCAACAGCAGTAGTAATAGCATTAGTAGTAGTAATAGTAGTAGTAGTAGTAGTAGCAGTAGTAGTAGTCATGGTAGCAGCAGCAGTAGTTGTTGTTGTTGAAGTAGTAGTAGTCGTAGCAATAGTAGTTACAGAAGTAGTAATAGCTATAGCAGCAGCAGAATAGTAGCAATGGTAGTAGTAGTAGGAGTAGTAGTATTAGTAGTAACAAAAGTAGTAGTTGTAGTTGCAGTAGTTTTAGTAGTTTTAGTTGAGGTAGTAATTGTAGTAGTAGTAGTAGTAGAAGTAATAATTAGTAGTAGTAGTAGTAGCCGTAGTAGCAGCAGAAGCAGCAGTAGCAGTAGTTGCAGTAGAAGTAGTAATAGTAATAGCAGTGGTTGTACTAGTGGTACTAGTGGCAATAGCAATAGTAGTAGCTGCAGCTGTAGCAGTAGTAGTAGTTGTCGTACTAGTAGTGGTGGCTGTGGTAGTAGTAGCATTAGTAGCAGTAGTAGTAGTAGGAGCAATAGTAGCAGTAGTAGGAGTAGCACTAGTAGCAGTAGTAGTAGTAGGAGCAATAGTCATAGTGATAGTACTAGTAGTGGTATTAGTCGTAGTAGTAGCTATAGTAGTAGTAGCAGTAGTCGTAGCAGTAACAATTGAACTAGCTGTTGTAGTAGCAGCAGCTGCAGTAGTACTAGTAGCAGTAGTAGTAGTAGTTGGAGCGGCTGCAGTAGTAGTAGTAGTAGTACTATTAGTACTAATAGTAGTATCAACAATATCGAAGCAAGAGTAGTAGCAATAGTAGCAATATTGGATGTAGTAGTAGTAGCTATAGCAATAGTAGCAATATTGGATGATGTAGTAGTAGTAGAAGCAGTAGTGTCAATAGTTGCAGTAGTAGTAGTAGTTGTTGTTGTTGTAGCAGCAGTAGTATTAGCAGAAGTAGTAGTAGTAGTAGTAGTATTATTATTATTATTAGTAGTAGTAGTAGTCGTAGTAGAAGTTGTAGTAGCAGTAGCTGAGATAGTAGTAGTAGTAGTAGTAGTAGCAGTAATAATTGTAGCTGTAGTAATAGCTATGGTAGTCGTCGTAGTGGTAGTAGTAGCAGTAGTAGCGGCCATAGTAGTGCTAGTAGTTGTTGTATCAGTCGTAGCTATATTAGCATTAGTAGCAGTAATACTGGAAGCAGCAATAGTCGTAGCGGTAGTAGTAGAAGTAGCATTAGCAGTAGTAGTAGGAGCATTAGTAGTGACAGTTGTTATAATAGTAGTAGCAGTAGTAGCTATACAAGTAGTTGTGGTAATGCAAGTAGTAGCAGTAGCAGCAGTAGCAATAGCAGTAGTAGTAGTAATAGTACTAGCAGAAACAATAGTTGTAACAGCAGTAGCAATAGCGGTAGTAGTAGTTGTAGAGGCAGTAGTAATAGTAGCTGTAGGAACAGTAGAAGTAGTAGTACAAATAGTAGTACTAATAGTAGTATTTTTAGTCATGGTAGCTATAGTTGTTGTTGTAGTAGTTGTAATTGTAGTACTAGTAGCAAAAGTAGTAGTCGTGGTAGTAGTATTTGTAGTAGTTGTTGTAGAACCAGTAGTAGCCGTAGTAGTAGTAGTTGTGCAAGTAGTAGTAGGGGGAGTAGTAGTAATAGTTGTAGCAGCAGTATTAGTAGTAGCAATGAGAGTAGCGCTAGAAGAGTAGTAGTATTAGTACTAGTAGTAGTCTTAGTAGTAACATAATAATTGTTGCAGTAGTAGTAGTAGTAGCAGTAGTAGCAGAAATAGTAGGAGCAGTGGCAACATTAGTAGTAGTAGGATTAGTACTAATAGTAGTAGTAGTAATAGCAGCAATAATACTAGTAGAAGTACTAGCAGTAGTAGCTATAGTAGCAATAGTAGCAGCCGTAGAAGCAGCCATAGCTATAGTAGTAGTAGTAGTCCTAGCAGTAGCAATAGCAATAGCAGTAGTAGTAGTAGAAGTAGCAATAGCAGTCGTAGCAGCCGCAGTAGTTGTAGTAGTAGTACTAGTATTAGTATTAGTAGTAATAACAACAATTGTTGTAGTAGTAGTAGCAATATTAGTAGTAGTGGCAACAATAATAGTACTGGTAGTAGCAGATGTAGTAGTAATAGTTGTAGTAGTAATAGTTGCAGTACCAATAGTGTTAGTAGTACCAATAGTAGTAATAACAATAGCAGTAGCAGCAATAGTATTAGCTGAGGCAGTAGTAGTTGTAGTAGTGGTGGTGGTGGTAGTAGTAGTAGTAATATTAGTACTAGCAGTAGTCGCTGTAGAAGTTGTAGCAGTAGTAGCAGAAGTATTTGTAGCAATAGTTATTGTAGAAGTCACAACAGTAACTGTCATAGTAGTAGTACTAATAGCTGTAGTAGCAGTAGTAGCAGTCATCGTTGTAGTGGTAGTAGTAGTAGCAGTAATAGTAGAAGCAGCAGTAGTCATTGTAGTACTAGTAGAAGCAGCAGTAGCAATAGTAATAAAAGTAGTAGTAGCAATTGTAGTAGTTGGAGTAGTTGCAGTAGCAGCCACACTAGTTGTAGTAGTAGTACTAGTATTAAGAGTAGTAGTAACAACAATAGTAGTAGCAATAGCAGTAGCAGTAGTAGGAGTAGTAGTAGTAGTAGTAGCAGTAGGAACAGCAGTAGTAGTATGAGTAGTAGTAGTTGCAAAAGTAGTAGTGTCAGTAGTAACAATAGTAGTAGTAGTAGTAATAGTAGTAGTAGCAGTAGTTTTAGCAGAAGTAGTTGTAGTTGTAGTATTAGTAGTAGTATTAGAGGTAATAGTAGTAGTATTAGTAGTAGTCACAGTAGAAGTTGTAGTAGCAGTAGAAGGAGTAGTAGCAGTAGTAGTAGTGGTGGTAATAGTTGTAGCAGCAGTCACAGCAGTAGCAATCATAGTAGTGGTAGTAATAGTAGCAGTAGTAGCCGTAGTAACTGTAGTAGTAGTTGCAGTAGTCATAAGTATAGTAGCAGTAGTAGTCGCAGTAATAGTAGAAGAAGCTGTACTGGAAGCAATAGCAGTAGAAGCAGTAGTAGTAGTAGCAGTAGTAGTTGTAACAAAAGTAGTACTAGAAGTAGTAGTTGTAGTAGGAGAAACCATAGTAGTAGTAGCAGTAGAAGCAGCAGTGGCTGTAGTAGTAATAGACGTAGTAAGAGTAGTAGCAGCAACAACAATAACAGTAGTAGTAGCAGCAATAGCAGTAGTAGTATTTGTGGTAGTGGTAGTAGTAGCAGTTGTAGTAGCAGCAGCAATAGTAGTAGTAGCAGTAGTTGTTGGAGAAGTAATAGTGGTAGTTGTCGTTGTTGTAGTTGGAGTAGTAGTAGTAATTGTATATGGAGTACTATTAGTAGCAGTAGTAGTAATAGTAGTAGTAGTAGTAGTAGTAGTAGTAGTCGTAGTAGTAGTAGTAGTAGTAGTAACAGAAGTAGTAGCAGAAGAAGCAGAAGCATCAGCAGTAGTAGTACTAGTAGCTGTAGTAATAATAGTAGTAGTAAAAGTAATAGTAGGAGGAGAAGTAGCAGTAATAGTAGTTGTAGCTATAGTCGTATGAGAAGTTGTTATAGTACCAATAACAGTAATAGTTGTAGTAGCAGTACTAGTAGTTGTGGTGGTAGTAGTAGTGGCAATAGTAGCTGTAGTAATTGTAATACTAGTTGTAGCAGTAGCTATAGCAAGAGTAGCAGTAGCTGTAGCAGGAGTTGTAGTCGCAATAGAAGTAGTTGTAGGAGAAGTAGTAGTAGTAGTTGTTGTTGTAGTTGTAGGAGAAGTAGTAGTAGTCATGGTAATAGTTATAGAAGTAGTACTATTAGTAGCAACAGTAGTAATACCAAAGTAGTAGTAGTAGTAGTAGTAGTAGTAGTAGTAATAGTAGTAGTAGTAGTAGTAGTAATAGTAGTAGTAGTAGTAGTAGTACCAGTCGTAGTAGTAGTAGTAGTAGTAATAGTAGTAGTAGTATTAGTAGCTACAGCACGAGCAGTAGTAGCTACAGTACTAGTAGTAGTTGTTGTTGTTGTTGTTGAAGTAGTACCAGTAGTAGAAGTCGTAGCTCGGTGGTAGTCGTTGTAATAGTAGTAGTAGTAGCAGTGGTAGTAGTAGTAGTTGTAGTAGTAGTGGTAATAGCTGCTGTTGTACAAGTAGTAGTAGCAACAACAGTAGTAGTATTAGTAGTAGTAGTATTAATAGCAGTAGTGGCAGTAGTAGCAGTAGTTGTAGCAATAGTAGAAATAGTAGTAGCAGTAGTAGCAGCAGCAGCAGCAGCCACAGTAGTAGCAGTAGTGGTAAGAGTAGCAGTAGTAGAAATAGTAGTAGTAGCAGTAGCAGCAGTAACAGTAGTTGTTAGTAGTAATAGCAGTAGTAGCAGTAGCTGTAATAGCAATAGCATAAGTAGTGATAGTTGAAGTAGTTGTTGTAGTACTAGTAGCAATAGTAGCTGTTTTAGTAGCAATAGTAGTAGCAGTTGCAGTAGTTGCAGGAGTATTAGTAGTAGTAACAGTTGTAGTAGCAGTAGTACTAGCAGCAGTAGTAGTAGTCAAAGTAGTAGCAGCAGCAGTAGTAGTCAAAGTAGTAGTAGTAGTAGTTATTGTTATTGTTGTAGTTGTAATAGTAGTAACAATAATAGTAGTATTAGCAGCAAAAGTAGTAGTAGCCGTTGTAGTAATAGTAACAGTAGTAGTGGGAGGAGCAATTGTAATAGTAGTAATGGTAGCAGTAGTAGTAGTATAGTACTAGTGCTACTCCGACTACTATTACCGCTACTATTGCTACAACTATTATGCCTACTACGACTGCTAATACTACTACTACTGCTACTAATTCTACAACTCCTACCCCCACTATTGCTACTCCTAATACGTGTAATATTACTACTACCACTACTATAACTATTACTGCTCCTACTACCACTACTACAACTATTACTATTGCAACTACAACTACTCCAAGAACTACTAATAATTCTACAACTACTAAAACAACTACTACTATTTCCAATACTAGTAGAACTGCTACTAGTACTAGTCCTAGTACTGCTGCTACTACTAATACTACTACTAGTAGAACTGCTACTACTACTACTCCTTCTACTGCTGCTACTAGTACTACTAATACTACTTCTACTCCAACACCAACTGCTGCTCCTACTCCTACTCCTACTCTGACTACTACTACACCTACTAGTACTACTACAACAACAACAACAACTACAACTATTATTGATTCTCCTACTGCTACAACTAACCTTGCTGCAACTACGGCTTCCACTACAACTATTACGGATCCTACTACAACTCCTTCTCCTACTCCCACAACAACTACTACATCTTCTCCCCCTACTACTACTACTTCTTCTACTTATACTACTACTGCTGCTAGTACTACTACTGCAACTGCTATTACAACTACTACACCTCGTCTTACTCCTGCTACTACTACAACTACACCTGCTCCTACTACTATTACTACTACTACTACTCCAACTCCTCCTACTACTGCTGCTACTACTACTCTACTCCTAGGACTCCTACAACGATTATTATTATTATTACTACTACTACTACTACTCTAACTCCTACTCCTACTACCATTCCTACTACTACTCCTACTACAACTACTAGTCCTACTCTACTGCTAGTACTCCTACTCCTACTACAACTACTATCACTACTACGATTGCTTATACTATTATTGCTACTACTACTACTCCTACTCCTACTTCTACTACTACAACAACAACTACTATCACTACTACAACAACTACTGCTACCGCTACTACTTTTGCTGCTACTGCTATTGTTGCTACTGCTATTACTACTACTGCCATTACAACTACTACTAATACTGCAACTACTACTACTACTATTACTACTACTTCTACTAAAACAAAAACAACAATAACAACAACAACAACTACTACTACAATGCTACTACTACTACGACATCTTCTTCTACTACTACTACTCTTACTACTTTCGCTACTACTACTACTACTACACTACTACTACTACTTTCACTACTACTGCTACTACTACAACACTACTACTACTACTACTACTACTACTATTACTACTACTTCTTCTTCTACTTCATCTTCTTCAACTAGTCCTGCTACTACCGCTACTACTGCTACAACTTCTACAACAACTACTATGGCTACAGCTACTACTACTGCAACAACTACTACAACAACCAGTACTACTACTACTACTACAACAACTACTATTAGTACTAGTTTTACTATAGCTACTCTTACTACTACGACGACTACCACTACTGCTACTACTACTGCTATTTCTGCTACTACTACTGCTATTGTCACTCCCACTACAACTTGCACTACAATTGTTGCTACAACTACTGTGACTACTGCTAGTACTACTACCACTGCAACTTCTACTCCTACTACTACTCAATCTCTAGCACCTATTTCTACTGCTACTCTGACTCCTACTACTTCTACTACTACTACTAGTACTACTACTACAACTACTCCTATTGTTGCTACTACTACTACAAATACTTCTATTGTTACTATTACTACAACAACTACTACTACCACTACATCTACTACAACTACTACGACTAGTACTTCTACTACCACTACTGCTACTACTACTAGTACTCCCACTACTACTACAACTATTCCTACTAATGCTACTACTACTACAACTGCTGCTGCTGCTACTTCTCCTACTGCTACTACTACTACTACGACTACTATTTCAATCACTACTGCTATCACCACTACTGCAACTCCTCCTTTTACTACAACTACAACTACCAATACTACTACTGCTGCTACAAGAACAACTACTAGTACTACAACTACTACAACTACTACAACTATTACCAGTACACCTACTACTGCTGCTACTACTACTACAACAATAACAACTACTACTACAACAACAACAACAACTACTACTACTACTACTATTGTTGCTCTTACTACTTGTACTACTACGACAACTATTACTGCTAATACCACTGCTATTGCTGCAACTACTTCTACTACTATTAATTCTACTACTACAACAACTACTACTACTACTATAACTACCACTCCTACTACTACTGCTACTACCAAAGCTACTGCTACTACTCCCACAAATAATCCTGCTGCTACTACTACTACTACTACTACAACTACTTATACTGCTATTACTACTACTATTGCTACTACTACCACTACTGCTACTACTACTGCTATTACTACTGCTACTACTATTACTACCACTACTGCTACTACCACAGCTAATTCAACAATTTCTCCTACAACTCCTACTACTGCAACCACCACCACCACCACTAGTACTTCTACTAATACTACTACTACTACTACTTATGCTACTAAAAATCCTACTACAACTAAAACGACTACTACAATACTACTATTACTAATATTACTACTACTGATACTAATAGAATTACTATTACTACTACTACTACTACTACGACTACTACTCTTGTTACTATTGCTACTATTCCTACAACTTCGACAACAACTACTATAGCTGCTGCAACTACTACTCCTACAACTTCTACAATAAAAACTACTACAACTTCTACTACTACTGCTACTGTTACTAATAGTTTTACTACTGCTACTATTTCTGCAATGACAACTATCACTAGTGCTACTACTACTGCTACTACTGTTATTTTTGGTACTACTATTGCTGTTTTCGCTACCACTACAACTAGCACTAAAATTGATGTTGTTACTGCTGCTACTCCAGCTAGTACTACTACTGCTGCTGCTTCTCCTTCTGCTACTGCTACTACTAAAACAACTTCTATTACTGCTACTACTGCTACTACCACTACTAATACTGCTACAATAATAACTACTACTACAACTATTACTACGATTATTACTTCTACTACTACTACTACTACTACTACTACTACTACTACTACTACTACTATTACTTATACAGCTACTACTACAACAACTGCTACAATTGTTACTACTACTACTATGACTACTACTACTGCTTCAGCTACTGCTGCTACTACTCCAATTTCTACTACTAACATTGCTACTACTGCTACCACGACCAGTACTGCTACTTTGACTACTAGTACTACTGCGGCTACTACTACTACTACTACTACTTTTACTCCAACTACAGCCATTGTTGCTACTGCTACTACAATTGCCACTATTACTGCTTCTACTACATAGGGGTGTGCATTAGGTTAAAACCGAACCAAACTGAACCGAACCGGCCAAACCGAAATTTCCAAAATTTTCAAAAACCAAAACCGAACCGAACTGAACAGTAATAAAACCGAACCGAACCGAACCGAAATATTTCGGTTCGGTTCGGTTATAACCGAATTACAAACCAAATTTGAAACCCTAACCCTAACCCTAATTGCGCCGCCTCTGCCTCACCCTCGCCCTCGCCTCGACCCCGCGCTCGCAGCAACACGCCGACGCCGTCGCCTCGGCCTCTGCCTCACCCTTGCCCTCGCCTCACCCCCGAGTTCACAGCAACGCGCTGACATCGCCTCGGCCACACCCTCGCCCCCGAGCTCGCAGCGACGCCACCTCGCCTTCGAGCTCACCCCCGCGCTAATAGCAACGTCGCCTCACCCTCACCCTCGCCCTCACCGGTTGTCGCGACGCCGGAGATTAGATATACCGGTTTTAGAACCGGTTTAGAACCGGAACCTAAAAAGCTGTTTAGAATCCGGTTCTGGTTCTAAAATGAGCCAGTTTTACGGTATATAGGTATAAATATAATTCGGTTCGGTTTGGTTTTTACGATTTTCGAAAATCAGAAACCGAAATCGAAACGAATTTTAAAATTTTTTTTTTTCAAAACCGATACCGAACCGAGAACCGAATAACCCGAACCAAATTGGTTATTTGGTTTTCGTCGTTCGGTTCGATTTGCTTTTAACCGAATACTGCACACCCCTGCTACTACTACTATAGCTAATGCACTTGCTGTTGCTACTACTTATATGGCTGCAACTACTACTACTACAACTACTACTTCGACTGTTGCTGCTGCAATTGTTGCTACTGCTATGAATACTACTCCTCCTTCTAGTTCTCCTCCTACTACTACAACTACAACTACAACTGTTACTACTACTGCGACTACTACTCCTCCTGCTACTCCTGCTGCTGCTACTACTACTACTACTACTACTACTACTACTACTACTATTAATACTACTGCTACTACTACTACTGTTCCTCCTCCTCCTCCTCCTCCTCCTACTACTACTACTCCTACTACTCCTACTACTCCTACTACTACTACTATTGCCACCCCTACTACTACTACAACAACTACTACTACTCCTACTACTATTGCTGCTATTACTATTACCACTACCACTACTGCTGCTACCATTGCTACTGCTACGAATACTACTTTTGCTGTTACTACTACTGCTACGGCTGCTACTGCTAGTACTACTATTGCTACTACTACTACTACTACTACTACTACTACTACTACTACTACTACTACTACTATGGCTACTAATACTATTTCTACTACTCCTAGTTATACTACTACAACTACTGTTGTTGTTGCTGCTACTACTGCTACTACTGTTGTTGTTGTTGCAACCACTTCTACATCTATTATGACTCGTCCAGCTACTGCTACTACTGCTACTACTTCTGCTACTACTATATTGCTACTGCTTCTATTGGTACCACTACTACTACTAGTTCTACTGCTAGCACAATTACATCTACAACAACTACTACTATAATTGCTACTGCTACTACTACTATTACAACTAATGCAACCACTAATGCTTCTTGTACTTTTGTTACTACTACTGCTGCTACTACTAGTACTGCTATTATAACTACTATTACTGCAACAACAACTACTACTACTTCTCCAACTACTGCTACTACTACAACCATTGCTACTGCTGTAACTATTACTACTACTACTACTTCTAGTACTACTGCTAATACTATAGCCACTACTACTATAGCTGCTACTACTTCTATTAGTATGGCAACTACTACTACTTCTACTAGTACTACTACTATGACTACTTCTGCAACTGCTACTATTCCTACTGCTACTACTACAACTACTTTTTTTGCTACTCCTACTACTACTACTCCTAATACTACCACTTCTACTATGGCAACTACTCTTAACACTACTACTACTACTACTATTGCTACTGCTACTACTGCAATAGCTGCAACTATTACAACTACAACTACGACTATTACTACTATTGCTTCTACTACTGCAACTATCGCTACTACTGTTGCTGCCACTACTATTCCAACTACTACTACGACTACTAACACTACTACTACTGCTTCTATTTTTACTACTACTACTACAACTACTACTACTACACAATCTTCTCCCCCTACTACTACTTCTGCTACTACTACTACTACAACTACTAATATTATTACCACTACTACTGCTGCTGCTTCAATGACTACTGCTACTGCTACTACTTCTTCTACTTTCACTACTAATGCGACTACTTTAACTACTACTTCTACTACTGTGACTACTACTACTACAACTTTTGCTACTACTACAACAACTACTACTATGATTACTACTTCTGCGACTACTATTGTTGTTGCTACTAATGCTACTGCTACTGCCATCACTGCAACTACTCCTGTTACTACTATTAATACTTCTACTACCACTACTGCTACTACTACTAGCACTACTACTCTGACTACTATACCTACTACAGCTTCTGCTAATATTACAACTACAACAAATTACTACTACTATTGCAGCAACTAGTACTACTACAACTATTACTAATACTACAACAACTATTGTTGTTGCTACTGTTACTGCTACTACCACTACTATTACCACTACTACCGCTACTACTGCTACTACTACTTCCGCTACTACTACTATGTGGCTACTGCTACTACAACTGCTCCTCCTCCTCTTCCTCCTCCTCCTACTACTACTACTATTACTACTACTAGTACTACTATTACTACTACTACTAGTACTACTATTACTACTACTACTACTCCTGCTGCTACTATTACACTACTACTACTACTACTACTACAACTATTGCAACTAATGCTACTGCTACTACTATAGCTGCTACTAGAACTACTACAACTACTATAGTTGTTGCTACTACAATGACTACTACAATAACTACTAATACTACTACCATTTTTGCTGCTACAACTGCAACAACTACTACCTCTCCTACTTTAATTACCATAGCTACTACTACTAGTAGTACTCCAACTAATACTACTTTCGCTACTACTACTATTGCTACTAGTTATATCACTACTACCACTATAACTACTACTACTACTACTGCTCCTACTACTACAACAACTACTACTACTTCAATTACTACTACTGCAGCTACTACCACCACTTCTTCAATAGCCACTTTAACTAATATTGCCGCAATAACACTACTACTACTATTGCTTCTACTACTACTGCTACTACTGTTACTGTTGCTATAACAATAAGAACAACTACTACTACTACTGGTAGTCATAGTAGTAGTATTAGTAGCATCAATAGTAGTTATTGTTGTTGTTGTTGTAATAGCAGTTGAAGATGGAGAAGAAGAGTAGCAGCAGCAGCAATAGTAGTAGTAGTTATAGTGATAGCAAAAGTAGTTGTAGCTTTGGTAGTAGAAGTAGTAGCAGAAGTAGTAGTAGTAGTAGGAGAAGTAGTAGTCAGTAGAAGCAATAGTAGTAGTCATAATAGTAGCATTAGTAGTGGCAGTAATAGTAGTAATGGTAGCAGTAGTAGTTGAAGTAGAAGTAGCAGCGGCAGTAGTGGTAGTAAGCGAAGTAGTAGAAGAATTGGTAAAAGTTATAGTAGTAAGGGTAGTTGTAGTAGTAGTAATAGGAGTAGTTGTAGTGGAAGTGGTAGTAGTGGTGGTACTAGTAGTAGTAAAAGTAGTGACGAAAGTAATAATAGTACAAGTAGTGGTAGTAATAGTCATCATAGTAGTGGTAGTAATAGTAGTAGTAGTAGTGGTAGTTATAGTAGTAGTAGTAGCAGCAGTAATGGCAGCTGTAGCTGTACTATTAGTAGTAGTAGTAGCAACAGTAGTATCAGTAGCTACGGTAGTAGTATGGGTAGTAGTAGAAATAGTAGTAGTAGTAGTAGGAGTAGCAATAGTAGTAGTAGTAGTAAAAATGGTGGTGGTGGTGGTGGTGGTAGTAGTAGTAGCAACAATAGTTGTATTAGCTCGAGCAGCATCGCTAGTAGCAGTTGCAACAATTGTAGTAGTAGTATTTGTCATAGTAGTAGTTCTAGTGGCAATAGTAGCAGCAGTAGCAATAATAGCAGTAGTAGTAGTTGTAGTAGTATTAGTAGCAGTAGTAGTAGCATTAGTGGTAGTAGTACGAGAAGTAGTAGTACTAGTTGTAGCAGAAGGTGCAGCAGAAGTAGTAGTAGTAGTCATGGTAGTAGAGATAGTAACACTTGTAGTGATAGTAGCAGTTGCACAGTAGTAGTGGTAGTAACAGTAGTAGCACTAGTAGCAGTCGTAAAAGTAGTAGCAATAGTAATAGTAGTAGTAGTAGTAGCAGTAGTATTAGTAGTAGTAGCAGCTATAGCAAAAGAAAAATTAGTTGCAATGGTAGTTGTAGTAGTTGTAGTAGAAAAAGTAATAGTAGAAGCACTAGCAGCAATAGTACTAGTAGCAGAAGTTATAGATTTAGAATAAGCAGATGTAGTAGAAGTAGTCATATAGGTAGTAGTAGTAGGAGGAGCAGTAGCAGCAGCAGCAGTAGTAGTGGTAGTAATAGTAGTAGTAGTCATAGTTGCAGTAGTAATAGTAGTAGCAGTAGTAGTTGTTGTTGTTGTTGTAGTAGTAGTATTAACAACACTAGGGGTAGTTATAGTAGCAACAGCAGGAGGAGGAGTAGTAGTAGTAGCAGCAGTAGTAGCAGTCATACTAGTAGTGGTAGCAGTGGTAGTAGTAGTAGCAGTCGTAGGAGTAGTAGCTACTTTATTAGTAGTAGGAGTAGTACTAGAAGCAGTAGTAGTAGTAGTAGGAGCAATAGTGGTAGTAGTAGTACTGGCAGTAGTCGTAGTAGTAGCAGTAGTTGTAGTTGTAGTATTAGCTGCAGTGGTAGTAGTAGTAGTCATTGCAGTAGCAATAAAAGTAGCTATCGTAGTCGTAGCAGTAGTTGTACTACTACTGGTAGTAGTTGTTGCAGTTGGAGCAGCCACAGTAGTTGCAGTAGTAGTACTAATAGTTGTACTAGTAGTAGAAATAATAATAGTAGTAGCCGTAGTAGTAGCTGTAGCAGCAAGAGTAGCAATAGTAGTTGCAGCTGTAGCAGTACTAATTGGAGTAGTGTCAATAGTTGCAATAATAGTGGTTGTAGTATTAGTTGTAGTAGTAGTAGTTTTAGCAGAAGTACTAGTAGTTGTAGTTGTAGCAGTAGTAGTATTATTATTAATAGTAGCCATAGTAGAAGTTGTAGCAGGAGTAGCAGGGACAGTAGTTGCAATAATAGTAGTAATGATAGTAGCAGTAATAGTTATAACAGTAGTAGCAATAGTAGTAGTCGTACTAGTGATAGTAGTAGTAGCAGTAGGCATCGTAGTTGTAGTAGTAGTATCAGTTGTAGCTGTAGTAGCAGTAGTCGTAGCAGCAGTATTAGCAGTAATAGTGGAAGTAGCAAATGTAGTAGCAGTAGTAGTAGAAGCAGCATTAGCAGTAGTAGAAGAAGCACAAGTTGTAGCATTAGCTGTAGTAGTATGGTAAGTAGTTGGAGTAGCGGTAGTTGTTGTAGTAGTACTAGTTGTAGCAGTATTAGCTATAGTTGTAGTTGTGGTAGCAGTAGTAGTAGTGGTAATAGCAGCAGCAGCAGCAACAGTAGTAGTAGTAGTAGTAGTAGTAGTAGTAGTAGTAGTAGTAGTAGCAGTAATAATAGTAGTAGTAGTAGGAGTAGTAGTAGTAATAGTAGCAGTAGTTGTAGCAGCAGCAGTAGTAGTAGCAGGAGCAGTAGTAGTAGAAGTAGTAGTACTAATAGTAGTATTAGTAGTAGCTGTTGTAGTCGTGGTAGCTATAGTTGTTGCTGTAGTAGTTGTTGTAGTAGTAGGAGTATTAGCAGTAGTAGTCATGGTAGCAGCAATAGTTGTTGTTGTTATAGAAGCAGTCATTTCCGTAGCAATACAAGTTGTAGAAGTAGTTGAAGTAGGTGAAGAAGTAGTAATTATTGTAGCAGTAGGAGTAGTAGTAGTGGCTATCATAGTATTGGTAGAAGGAGTAGTAGTATTAGTAGTAGTACTATCAGTACGAACAAAAGTAGTAGTTGCAATAGTAATAGTAGTAGCAGTTGTAGTAGCGATAGTAATTGTAGTAGTAGTAGCAGCAGCAGTAGGAGTTGAAGTAGTAGTAGTGGTAGTACTAGCAGTAGTAGTCATTGTAGTTGCCTTAGTATTAGCAGTAGGAGTAGGAGTAGGAGCACCAGCAGCAGTAGTAGTAGAAGTAGTAATAGTAGTAGCAGTAGTAGTGGAACTAGTAGTAGTAGTAGTAGCATCCATTGTAGTAGTAGTAGTACTTGTCATACTAATAGTGTTAGTCATAGAAGCAGTAGTAGTATTAGTAGTAATTATAGTAGTTGTAGTAGTAGTAGCAGCAGTTGTAGGAACAGCAGTAGCGTTAGTAGTAGTAGGAGTAGTACTAACAGTAGTAGTAGTAGTAGCAATAGTAGTACTTCTAGTACTAGCAATTGTAGTTGTAGTAGCAGTAGTAGTAGTCGTAGTAGTAGTTGCAGCTATAGTAGTAGTAGTTGAAGCAGTTGCAATAGCACTAGCAGTAGTAGTGGTAGTACTACTAGTAGTAGTAGCAGTATCAGTAGCAGCGGCCGCAATAGTTGTAGTAGTAGTAGTTGTATTAGTATTAGTAGTAGTAGTAACAATAATAGTAGTAGCAGTACTAGTAGCAAGAGTAGTAGGAGTAGAGTAGTAGTGGGAGTAGCCGCAATAGTAGTAGTAGTAGTAGCAGCTATAGTAATAGTAGCGGGAGTAGTAGTAGTTGCAGTAGTAGTAGTGATACTAGTAAATGAGTAGCGATTGTAGTAGTAGCAGTAGTATTAGTAGAAGTAGTAGTAGTTGTAGTTGGAGTTGTAGTATTAGTATTAGTATTAGTAGTAGTCATTGTAGACGTTGTAGCAAAAGAAGAAGAAGTAGTAGTAGTAGTAGCAGCAGCAGCAACAACAGTAGTAGTAGTAGCAATAGTAGTAACAGTAATAGTAGAAGCAGCAAAAGTAGTAGTAGTAGTAGTGAAAGCTGTCGTAGCAGTAGTAGTAGTAGCAATAGTCATAAAAGTTGTAGTAGCAGCAATAGTAGTAGTAATAGTAGTAGTAATAGCGGGAGTAGTAGTAATTGTCATTGTAGTAGTACTAGTAGTTGTAGTAGGCGAAGTAGCAGTTGTAGTAATAGTGGTAGTAGTAGTAATAGTAGCAATAGTAGTAGTAATAGTAGTAGTAGTTGTTGTTGTTGTTGTCCTTGTAGTAGTAGTAGTAGTAGTAGCAGCAGTAATATTGGTAGTAGTAGTAGTAGCAGCAACAACAGCAGTATTCCTAGCATAAATTATAGTAGTATTAGTAATAGTTGTTGTTGTAGTAGCAGTAGTAGTTGTTGTTGTAGTACCTGTAGTAGTAGTTATACTGAGAGTACTATTAGTAGTAATAGGTGTAGGAGTAGAAGTAGTAGCAGAAATAGCAGAAGTAGTAGTAGCGGTAGTAGTAATAGTAATTGTAGTAGAAGAAGTTGTAGTAATAGTAGCAGTTTAATAGGTGTAGTAGTTGTAGTTGTAATAGTAGTAGTTGTTATTGTTGTTGTTGTTATTGAGGTTGTAGTAGTAGTTGTAGCAATATCGGTAGTAGTTGTGGCAGAGGTAGCAGTGGTAGTCGTAGTTGTAGTTTTAGTAGTAGTAGAAGTCATAGTAGTAGTAGCAGTATTAGTTGTAGTAGTAGTAGGTTTAGCAGTAGTAGTTGTTGTTGTAGTACTAGTAGCAATATCAGTATTAGTTGTGGTCGGAGTAGTAGTAGTAGAGTTAGTAGAAGTTGTAGTAGTAGTAGAACTAGTCGTAGTAGTTGGAGGAGATAGAGGAGGAGTAGGAGTTGTAGTAGGAACAGGTGTAGGAATTGGAGTAGTAGTTGGAGTAGTACCGTACGAGTAGTAGTAGTTGAAGTTATAGTAGTAGTAGTAATAGTAATAGTAATAGTAGTAGTACTAATTGTAATAGTAGTAGTTGTAGCTGTAGTAGTATTAGTAGTAGCAACAGCAGTAGTTGCATTAATAGTAGAAGTAGTTGTAGTGGGAGAAGTAGCAGTAGTAAGTTGTAGTAGTAGTACAAGTGGTGGTAGTAGTATTAGTAGTTGTTGAAGGAGTAGTAGGAGTAGTAGGAATAGTAGTAGTGGTAGTAGCAGCAGTAGTAGCAGAAGTAGTAGTAGTAGTAGCAGTAGAAATACTAGTAGTAACAATTATTGTAGTAGTAGGAGCCACAGTAGTAGTAGTTGTAGCAGTATGGTAGCAGCAGAAGCCACAGTAGTAGTAGTAGTAGTAGTAGTAGTAATAATAGTAGTTGTAGCAGCAATAGTAGCTATAGTCGTAGTAGTAGTAGTAGTCGTGGTGGTGGTACCAGTAGATGTAGTACAGTTGTAGCGGTAGTGGGAGTAGCGGTAGTAGTGGCAGCTGTAGCAGCAATAGCAGTAATAGTTATAGTACTAGTAGTACTAGAAGTAGTAGTAGTAGTGGTTGTAGTAGCAGAAGTAGCTGTTATGGTAGCAGCAGTAGTAGTAGCAGAAGTAGGAGTGGTAGTGGAAGTAGTAATAGTAGCAGTAGCTGTAGTAGTAGTGGTAGTCGTAGTAGTAGTACCAGTACAATTAGGAGTAGGAGTAGTTGTAGTAGTAGCAACTGTAGCTGCAACAATAATAGCAGTAGTAGTACGAGTAGTCGTAGTCGTAGTTGTAGTAGTAGTATTAGCAATACCAGCAGCAATAGTAGTAGTTATTGTTGTTGTAGTAGCAGAAGCAGCAGCAGTTGCAATAGTAGGTATTGCAGCATTTGTAGCAGTAGTAACAGTAGCTATTATAATAGTAGTAGTATTAGCAGTAGTAGCAATACCAGTAGTAGTAGTAGTAGTAGTAGTAGTAGTAGTATTAGCAATAGTAGCAGTAGTCGTAGTTGTTGTAGTAGTAGTATCAATAGGAGCAGAAGTAGCAATAATAATTTAGTGGCAGTAATAGTAGTAGCAGTAGTAGTAGTACGAGTCGTGTTCGCAGTAGCAGTAGCAGCTACAATAGTAGTAGTAGCTGTAGTAAAAGTTGTAGAAGAAGTGATAGCTGAAGTTGTAAAAGTAGTAGTAGTACTATTAGCAGCAATAACTATAGTAGTTGTAGTAGTTGTAGTATTAGGAGTAGTAGCAACAGTAGTTGTAGTAGTAGTAGTTGAAGTAGGAGTGGTAGTAGTAGTAGTAGCAGAAATTGTAGTCGCAGTAGTTACAGTAGTTATTGTTGAATCAGCATAAGTAGTACCTGTAGTAGCAATTGTAGTATTAGCAATTGCAGAAGTAGTAGAAGTCATAGTAGTGAAATTAATAGGAGTAGTAATCATAGTCAGAGTAGCAACAGCAGTAGCAGTAGTAGTACAAGCAGTAGAAGTCTAGTAGCAATGTAGTAGTAGTTGTTATAGTAATTGTAGGAGAAGTAGATTGGTAGCAGTACCAATAGTAGTGTAGTAGTAGTTGTTATAGTAGTTGTAGTAGTAGAAGTAGCAGAAGTAGGAGTGGTAGTCATAGTAGTAATAGTAGTAGCTGTAGTTGTAGTGGTAGCAGTAGAGGTAGTAGCAATACAATTAGGAGTTGGAGTAGTTGTAGTAGTAGTAGTAATCGTAGTTGTAGTAGCAGTATTAGCAGCAGCAGTAATTACTGTTGTTGTTCTAGTATCAGAAGCACAGCAGTTGCAATAGTAGCTATTGCAACAATTGTAGAAGTAGTAGCAGTTGCTGTTATAATAGTAGTAGTATTACCAGTAGTAGCAATACCAGTAGTAGTAATAATAGCATTAGCAGTACTAGCAATATAAGTAGTAGTAGTAGTAGTAGTAGTAGTAGTAGTACCAGTAGAAGTAGTTGTAGTAGTAGTAGTAGCAGTAGAAGCAGAAGTAGCAATAATAGTTTAGTGGCAGTAATAGTAGCAGCAGCAGTAGTAGTAGCCGCAGCAGCAGCAGCAGCAGCACTAGGAGTAGTAAAAGTAGTAGAAGAAGTTATAGCAGAATTTGTAATAGTCGTAGAGTAGTACTAATAGCAGCAGCAGCTATAGTAGTTGTAGTAGTCGCAATATTAGGAGTAGTAGCACCAGTAGTAGTAGCAGTAGTAGCAACAATTTTAGTAGTTGTAGTAGTAGTAGTAGTTGAAATAGGAGTTGTAGTGGCCGTAGTAGAATTATTAGTAGTCGTAGTAGTTTTAGTAGATGTTGTTGAATTAGCATAAGCAGTACCAGTAGTGGCAATTGCAGTATTAGCAGTTGCAGAAGTAGCTGAAGTAGTAGCAGTGAAATTATTAGATGTAGTAGTCGCAGTCATAGTAGCAGTAGTAGGAGTAGAAGTAGTAGCAGCAATAGTAGTTGTAATAGTACAAGAACTAGAAGTCTAGTAGCAATGTAGTAGCAGTACTTGTAGTAGTTGTAGCAGAAGTAGACCAGTAGCTGTACCAGTAGCAGCAGTGACTACGGTTGTAGCAGTAGTAGTAGAAGTAACAGTAGTTGTTGTGGTCGTAGTGGGATTAGTTGTTGTTGTTGTAGGAGAAGTAGTAGTAGGAGCAGTTGTTGTTGTTGTAGTAGTAGCACTAGTAGTAGCAGTAGTAGCAAAAGTAGCAGTTGTAGAAGCAGTAGTAGTACTATCAGTAGCAGTAGAAGCAGCAGCAGTAGTAGTTGTACTAGAAGTTGCAGTAATAGTATTAGTAGAAGTAGCAGTATTAGCAATTGTACTAACAGTAGAAGTAGCTGTAGCTGCAACAATTGTAGCAATAATAGTAGTAGTAGAAGTAGTGTCATAACAGCAGCAATAGTAGAAATAGTAGCAGTAGTAGCAGCAGTAAAAGCAGTAGCATTACTCATTGTAGCAGTAATAGTCATAGTAGCAGAAGTAGTAGTAGTAGTAGTAGCAGTAGTAGTTGGAGTAGTAGTATAAATCTTATTAGTAGTAGTACTACTACTGGTAGTTAAGTAGCAGAAGTAGTAGTAGGAGTAGCATTTTAGCAGTAGCAGTTGTAGTAGTAGTAGTAGTAGGAATTGTAGTAGCAGAAGTGGTAGTAGTAGTAGTAGTAGTATTAATAGTAGTAGTATTTGTTGTAGTAGTAGCATTAGTAGCAGAAGTAGGAGCAGTAGTAGTATTAGTAGTAGTAATAGTAGTAGTTGTAGGAGTAGTACTACAAGTAGCAGTAGTAGCAGTAGTAGCAGCAGTAGTAGCAACAGCATCAACAACAGTAGTAGTGGTCGTAGTAGTAGCAACAGTAGTTGTGCAAGTAGTAATAGTTGTAGCAATTGTAGTCGTGACAATAGTCATAGTAGTAGTTGTTGTTGTACTAGTACTAGTAGTATTAGCAGTGCTAGTGGTTGTAGTATAGTAGTATTAGTAGTAGTAGTAGGAGGAGGAGGAGTAGTAGTAGTAGCAATAGTAGCAGTAGTATTGGTAGTAGTTGTGAAAGTTGTAGTGCAGCAGTAATAATAGTAGTGGTAGTAGTAGCGGTAGTAGTACTAGCAGCATTAGTCGCAAAACTAACAGTAGTTGTCTCAGTAGTAGAAGTAGTAGCAGTAGTTGTAGCATCAGTAGCAACAGTAGCGGTAGTAGTAATAGTAGAAACATTAGTAGTAGAAGTATCAGTCATAGTAGTGGTAGCAGTAGTAGTCGTAGTTGCCGCAGTAGCTGAAATAGCAGTTGTAGCAGTCTAGCAATAGTAGCTGCAATAGTAGCAGTAGTAGTAGTAGTAGTAGCCGTAATAATTGTAGCAACAATAATAGTAGTAGCAGTAGTATTAATAGTCATAGTAGCAATACTTGTAGTAGCTGTGGTCCTAGTAGCAAAAGTAGTATCAGTGGAAGTAGCAGTCGTAGTAGTGTCAGAGGTGGTAGCAGTAGTAATACTAGTAGCAGAAGCAGTAGTAGTAGCACTTGTAGCAGTTGCACTAGTAGAAGTTGTAACAACAGTAGTAGTACTAGTAGTTTTAGCAGTAGTAGTAGCTGCAGTAGTAGTAATAGTAGTAGTAGCAGTAGTAAAAGTAGTAGGTCAAGTTATAGTTGAAGTTGTAATAGTCATAGTAGTAGTACTAATAGCAGCAGCTGCTGTAGTTATAGTAGTCGCAATATTAGGAGTAGTAGCACTAGTAGGAGTAGCAGTAGTAGCACCAATTTTAGTAGTTGTAGTAGTAGTAGTTGAAGTAGGAGTTGTAGTGGCAGTAGTAGAAGGATTAGTAGTCGTAATAGTTATAGTAGATGTTGTTGAATCAGCATAAGTAGTACCAGTAGTAGCAATTGCAGTATTAGCAGTTGCAGAAGTAGCTGAAGTAGTAGCAGTGAAATTATTAGATGTAGTAGCCATAGTCATAGTAGCAGTAGTAGTAGTAGAAGTAGCAGCAGCAATAGTAGTTGTAATAGTACAAGAAGTAGAAGTCTAGTAGGAATGTAATAGCATTACTTGTAGTAGTTGTAGGAGAAGTAGACTAGTAGCAATACCAGTAGCAGCAGTGTCTACGGTAGTAGCAGTAGTAGTAGAAGTAGTAGTAGAAGTAAATGTAGTTGTTGTAGTAGTAGTGGGATTAGTTGTTGTTTTTGTAGGAGAAGTAGTAGTAATAGCAGCAGTAGTAGTTGTAGTAGTAGTAGTATAACGGTAGTAATAGTAGTAGTTGTGGTTGTAATAGGAGTAGTAGTAGCAATAGAAGTAGTAGTAGTGGAAGGAGTAGTTTTAGTAGCAGCAGCAGTAGTAGTAGTAATACAACTAGTTGGTGTAGTAGTTATAGCAGTAGTAAAAGTTGTAGTAGTCGTAGTAGCAGTAGCAGTAGGAGTAATAGTTCTAGTAGTAGTATTAGTAATAGTAGTTGCTGTTGTTGTACTTGGAGAAATAGCAATAGCAGCAATAGTAGTAATTTAGTAGTTATACTAGTAGTAGTGCGAGTTGGAGTGGGAATAGTTGTAGCAGTAGTAGTAGGAGTAATAGTTGTAGGAGTAGTAGTAGCAACAGTGGTCAGAGTAGGAGTAGGAGTAGTAGTATTCATAGTAGCAGTAGTGGTAGTAATTGTAGTAGTAGTAGTAGTAGTAGTAGTAGTAGTAGTAATAGTAGCAGTAGTCATAGAAATAGTTGTAATTGTATTAGTATTAGTAGTAGAAGTAGTAGTAGAAGCATTAGAGTAGTAATAGTAGTAGTAGTAAGACTAGTAGTGCTAAGATTTGTGTTAGTAGTAGGAATAGTAGTAGTAGGAGGAGTAGCAGTAGAAGTTTTAGTAGCAGCTGCAACAACAGCCAGATTAGGAGTAGCGGTAGTTGTAGCTGGAGTTGTAGTAGTAGTAGTAGTAAGATTAGGAATAGGTGTAGAAGTAGTAATAATAGTAGCAATGGCAGTAGCAGTGGTTGTAGTTATAGTAGTAGGAGTAGTAGTTGTAGTAATAGGTGTAGGAATAGTTGTAGTAGTAGCACAAACAGGAGTAGGAGAGGTAGTGGTAATTCTGCTTCTTTTGCAGCTACTACCACTACTACTGCTACTCGCCAACTACTGGAACCACAGCTACTGTTTCTACTACTACTGCTACTTTTGCTACTGCTACTGTTGCTACTATTACGGCTACTACTGCTACTACTTCCACTACTACTACTGCTATTGCTACTACTTACATCGTGACTGCTTCTATTGCTGATGCTACAACTGCAACAATTACAATTCTATTGTTGCTGCTACTACTACTAATTCTACTATTGTTACAATTGCTAATACTAGTGATACTACTACAAATACTACCACTACTACTACTTCTCCTACAACAACAACAACAACTACTACTACTACATCTCCTCCTACTATTATTGTCATTATTGCTACTACTGCTACAACTACTTCCACTGGTACTACTGCTGCTATTACTATTACTACTCCTTATACAACTGCTATAACTGTTACTACTACAACCACAACTACTCCTACTACTAATGCTACTGCCATTACTTGTACTTCTATTGTTACTGCAGCTGCTACTACTTTTGATACTACTACAACTTCTTGTACTACAAATACTGCTATTACTATTATAGCTACAGCTGCTACTACTACTTCTCCTATTATTACTACTTATCCTACCACTACTACCACTACTACTACAACTCCTACTACTACTACTACAAATTATAATAATAATACTATTACTACTACTACTACTAATACTAATATTACTCCCACTAACAATACTACTGCTGCTGCTACTACTCCTACTATTACTACTACAAGTACTGCTACTCCTCCTAACACTCCTCCTCCTCCTACTACTACCACTGCTACTTTTCCAACTACTACTTCGGCTACTACAACATCTACTACTACTACTATGACTACTACTGCTACTACTACGACAGCTACTACTAATATTGCCACTTCTACTGCTACTACTACTCCTACGACTACAACTAGTCCTACTACTACTAATACTTCTACTACTGCTACTACTACTACTCTTACTCCTCCTCCTACTACTACTACCACTACTACTACTACTGCTGCTTCTACTTCTACGACTACTACTATACCTACTACTACTACTATTTATACAACTATTCCTACTACTACTCCTACTACTGCTGCTGCTGCTCCCACTACCCCAACAACTACAACTCCCAGCACTACTCCTACTGCTACAAATACTACAACAACTACTAATATTACTATGGCTACAAAACAACAACAACAACAACAACAACAACTACTACTACTACTACTACTACTACGACTACTAGTACTACCATTAACACTAATATTGCTACTACTGCTACTACTGCCGCTACCACAATGACTAGTACCACTACTACTACTACTACTACTAGTACTACTTAACCTACTCCTCTTAATACTACTTTGACTACTACTACCACAACAACAACTACTACTTCTACACCTACTATTTCTAACACTACTACTGTTGCTGCTACTACTACTACTACTAGTATTACTACTACTACTACTACTACTGCTACTACTACTACTACTAGTATTACTACTATTACTTCCACTACTACCACTACTACTACTACCACGACTAGTACTACTACTACTACTCCTTCCAATACTACTACCACTACTACTGCCACCACTACTCTAACAACTACAAATCCTGCTACTACTCGTACTATAACTCCTAATAATACTACTGCAACTCCTCCTCCTCCTCCTCCTACTACTCCTACTGCTACTTCTACATCGACTATTACTACTACAACAACAACTACTACTACTCTTACATCTATTGCTATTCCAACTACAACTACTGCTTCTATTACTACAATTACTACATCTACTATTGCTTCCGCTGCTACGACTCCTGCTAATACTACAAGTACTGCCTACTGCTATAACTACTGCAACTATGACTACTACAACAACTACACCACCAACTAGTACTCCTACTACAACTCCTACTAATACTACTACTACAACAACTATTACCACTACTACTACTACTAATACAACTGCTGCTGCTGCTACTACCTCCGATACTCCGAGTACTACTAGTACTAGTGGTAATACTACCACTTCTATTTCTACAACTACTACTCCTACTACTACTCCAACTACTTACTACTAATACTACTATTATTATTACTACTAATACTACTACTACTACTACAACTACTACAACAACTACTACTACTAATCATACTATAGGTACAACTACTACTAACACTAACAGTACAACAACTACTACTATTACAACAACTACTACTCTACTACTACTACTCTACTCCTACTACATCTCCTACTTCTACATCGACAGCCACAATGACTCCTACTACTAATCCTAACACTCCTACTACTGCTACTACCATAACTGCTACTGCTATTACTACTACAACTACTGCTACTACTATTAATACTATTACTATTACTATTACTACTACTACTACTACTACTACTATTACTACTACAACAACAAGAACAACAACAACAACAACAATAACAACAACAACAACAACAACTACGACAACAACTACTATTACCACTACTGCTGCTACTGCTACTATTGCTGCAGCTACTACTAGAACAACAACAACTACTACTACTACTACTCTGCTACTACTACTCCAACAACAACAACTACTACTACTAACACTACTATTACTACTACTACTGCAATTGCTGCTTCTGGTGCTCCTAATACTGCTACTGCTACTACTACTACTACTACTAATACTGCTATCACTACTACTACTACTATTACTACTACTACTATTGCTACTATTTCTATTACTTATACTACTACAACAACAACAACAAATACTACTATTACTACTAATACTATAACAACTACTACTAAGACCACTACAGCATTACTACTAGTAGATCTGCTACAACTACTATTCCATCCACTATTGCTACTAGTTTTACTACTACGAATACTAGTACTACTACTACTACAACTGTTGCTGCTGCGGTTGCTGCTACTACTACTATGACTGCTACTACTTCTACTACTACAACTATTCCTACTCCTACTCCTACTAATGCAACTAGTACTACTCCTCCTCCTACTACTACTACAACTGCTACAACTTCAACTCCAACTCCGACTGCTACTTCAACCCCAACTACTGCTACTGCCACAACTCCAACTACGGCTGCTACTCCTATTATAGCACCTACTCCAACTCCTCAAACAACTATAGCTACTACTACTATCACAACTACTATAGCTTCTACTTCTACTACTACTACAACAACAACAACTACTCCTACTACTACACCGACAACCACAACAACTACTAGTACTACTCCTACTACTACTATGACTTCTACAACTACTACTACGATTTCTACTACTACTTCTACTACTACTATTGCTACTACTACTACTGCAACTACTACTACTACTTCTACTACTACCACTACTACCACTGCAACTTCTACTACTCTTATTACGACTACTACTACTACTGCTGCTGCTCCTCCTCCTTCCACTAAGACTACTACTACCTCTACTACTACTACTACTACTACTACTTCTACTACTACTAGTACAATTGTTGCTACTCCTACATATACTGCCACTATTACTCCTACTGCTAGTATTGCTGCTACTACTACTACTATTACTACAAATACTATTCCTACTACTACTATTACTACTACTATTACTACAAGTGCTACTAGTACTATTACTGCTGCTACTACTCCTACTACTACTACTTCTACTACTTCTACTATTACAACAACAGCAACAACAACTGCTGCTGCAGCTACTGGAGTTGCTGGAACTACTACAACTACTACTAGTACTAGTGCTACTATGACTACTACTATTGCTACTAAAATTACTACTATTATTAGTTCGACTACTACTACTACTACTACTACAAATACTACTACTACTACTACTACTACTTCAACAAATACTAATCCCGTAACTGTAGCAGCTGCTACTCCTACTACTACTAATACTATTACTACTACTACAACTACTAATACTACAATTGTTACCACTACTACTACAACCACTATTGCTACTACTACTACTACTACCACTACCCTACAACCACCACTACTACTGCTACTACTAATTCTTTTACTATAGCTACTACTATTACTACTACTAATACAACTACTATGACAATGACTACTACTACTACAACAACAACAACCACTACTACTGCTACCTGTACTATTGCTATTGATGCTGCTACTACTATAATTACTACTGCTACTACAACTACTATTGCTATAACTACAACTACTACTATTGATACTGCAACTGCTGCAACACTACTACTACAACTACTATAGCTCCAAGAACTACTACTAATACTACTACTACTGCAACAACTACTTCTATTACTAACACTATGACTACAACAACTATAACTACTTCTACAAATACTACTATTAATTATGCTATGACTACTCCTACTATGACAACTACTACTATTATTTTTAGTACTACTACTACTACTATTGCTATAACAACAACAACTACTATGACAACCCCTACTATAGCTTCCACTACTACAACTACTGCTACAACAACTATTGCTGCTACTATTATTGCTACTACTACTACTACTCCAATTACTACTAATAATACTTCTACTACAACTACTACTACTACTACTACTACTACTACTACTACTACTACTACTACTACTTCTTCTTCTTCTTCTAGTATTACTACTATTACTACTACTACTCCTACAACTATTTTTATACAACTACAACTATGACTACTACTATTAGTGCTACTACTACAATTACTACTACAACTACTATTGCAACTGCCACTTCTTGTACTACTACCCCAATTCCTACTCCTAACAATACTCCTACTATGCCTACTATTAGTAGTGGTAGTACAAGTAGTAGTAGTAGTTGTATTAGTTGTAGTAGTAGTTGTTGTAGTAGGAGTTGGTGTAGAAGTAATGGTAGTAGTAGGCGTAGTTTTTGGAGTAGAAGTAGTAGTAGTAGTAGCACGAGTAGGAGTAGGAGTAGGAGTAGTAGTAGCGATTATAGGAGTAGGAGTAGTAGTAGTGGTAAGAGCAGGAGGAGGAGGAGTAGTAGTTGTTGTTGTTGTGGTTGAAGTAGAAGTTGTATTAGTAGTAGTAGTTATAGTAGTAGTAGTATTAGTTGTAGTAGTAAGGGGAGGAGTGGGAGTAATAGTAATTGGAGTACTAGTAGTAGTAGTAGTAGTAGTAGGAGTAGGAGTAGTAGTAGCAGTAGGAGTTGGAGGAGTAGTAGTAGTAGCAGTACCAGTAATAGAAGTAGTACCGGTAATGGAAGCTAAAAACAAAAATAGTTGTAGTAGTAGAAGTGCTAGTAGTAGTAGTAGAAGCAATAGGAGTAGTAGTGGTAATAGTAGTAATAGTAGTAATAGTAGTAGTAGTAGCAGTAGTAGAAGTTGTTGTAGTAGTAGTGGGAGTAGCAACAATTGTAGTAGTTGCAGTAGTTGTATGCATGAAAGGATTGGTAGGAGTAGGAGTTGGAGTAGGAGTGGCAGTACGAGTTGTAGTAGTAGTATTAGTACTAGTAGGAGTAGTAGTAAGAACAGTTGCAAGAGTAGAAGCAGCAGCAACAGTAGTAGTAGTTGTAGTAGCAATTGCAACAACAATAGTAGTAGTATTAGTAGTCATTGTAGTAGTAGTAGAAGTAGTAGTAGTAGTTGTTGTTGTAATAGTAGTAGTAGTAGTAGTAGTAGTAGTTGTCGTAGTAGTGGTAGTAGTAATAGTAGTAGTAATTGATGTAGTAGTCAGAGTAGTAATTGCCGAAGTTGTGCTAATAGTAGTAGTGGCAGTCGTACTAGTAATAGTGGTAGTAGTAGTAGTGGTGGTGGTAGCAGCAGTAGTAGCAGTAGTTGTAGTAGTAGTAGTCATAGTAGTAGTAGTAGTAGTAGAAGTAGTCATTGTAATAGTACTAGTAGTAGCAGCAGCAGTGCTAGTAATAGTAGTAGTAGTAATAGTAGTAGTAGTAGTCCTAGGTATAGAAGTAGGAGTAGGAGTTTGAGTAGGAGTAGGAGTAGTAATAGTTATTGTAGTTCTAGCAGTAGTACGAGTAGGAGTAGGACTAGTAGTAGTAGTAGCTGTAGTAGGAGTAGGAGTTGCAGTAGTGGGGGCAGGAGCAGGAGCAAGAATAGTAGTAGTAGGAGTAGCAATTGTAGTAGCAGCAACAACAGTGGCAATGTACTGTAGTAGTTGTAGTAGGAGGGGGAGTTGTAGTAGTAGTAGTATAGTAGTAGTAGTAGTAGTAGTAGTAATAGTAGTAGTAGTAGTAGTAGTAGTAGTAGTAGTATAGTAGGCGTAGTAGTACTAGTAGTAGGAGCAGTAGTAGCAGTAGTAGTAGTAGAAGCAATAGCTATAGTAATAGTAGTAGAAGTAGTAGTATAGTAGTTGTAGTAGTCATTGTAGCATCAACAGAAGTAGTAGCAGCAGTAATAGCAGTAGGAGTCGTAGTGGTAATAGTAGCAGTAGTAGTTGTAGTAGTAGTAGTAGTAGTAGTAGTAGTAGTAGTAGTAGTAGTAGTAGTAGTAGTAGTAGTAGTAGTAGTAGTAGTAGTAGTAGTAGTAGTAGTAGTAGTAGTAGTAGTACTAGTAGTAGTAGTAGTAGTAGTCGCAGCATAAGCAGTAGTAGCAGTCATCGTACGAGTAGAAGTAGTACTCGTAGTTGTACTTGTAGTATTAGTGTATTAGTAGGAGCAGCAGCAGTAGTAGTACTAGAGGTACTAACGGTTGTATTATTAGAAGTAGTAGTAGCAGCCGCAGTAGTAGCAGTGGTAGTGGTAGTTGTAGCACTAATAGTAGTAGTCGTAGTAGTAGTAGTAGTAGTAGTAGTAGTAGTAATAGTAGTAGTAGTAGTAGTAGTAGTAGTAGTAGGAGTAGGAGTAGTAGGAGTAGGAGTAGTAGTTGTTGTAGTAGCAAAAAGAGGAGTAGTAGTATTAATAGTAGTAGTAGTATTAGTAGCAGTACTAGTAGTTGTTGTATAAATAGTAGTGGTAGTACTACTTGTATCAGTAGAAGTAGAAGTAGTAATAGTAGTAGTCGCAAGCGTAGCTGCAGTACAAGTAGTAGTACGCACCGTTTTAGTAGTGGCGGGAGTAGTAGTAGTGTTAGTAGTAGTAGTAGTGTAGTTGCAGAAGCAGTAGTTGGAGTAATTGACGTAATAGTAGTAGTAGATGTAGTAGTAGCAGTAGTTGTAGTAGTAGTAGTAGTAGTAGCAGCAGCAGCAGTAGCAGTAGTAGTAGCAGTAGTAGTAGTTCTGGCAGTAGTGGTGGTTGTGGCAGCACTAATAGTAGTAGAAGTCATGGTAGAAGTAGTAGCTGGAGTAGCTGTAGTAGGTGAAGTAGCAGTAGTAGGAGTAATAGTGGTAGAAGTATTTGCATTACTAGTAGTAGCTGCAACAGCAGGAGTAGCAACAATAGTAGTAGTTGTTGTTGTAGTAGTAGTAGCAGTTATTGTAGTAGTATTACTAGAAGAAGTTGTAGTAGGAATAGTAGTAGTAGTTGTTGTTGTTATTGTAGTAGTAGTTGTAGTAGCATGAGTAGTAGTAGCAGAAGTAGTAATAGTAGTAGTAGTAGTAGTAGTAGTAGTAGTAGTAGTGTCAAGATTAGTAGTAGCCTCTATAGTAGTTTTAGTAATTGTAGTAGTAGTAATATTAGTAGTAGGAGTAGCAGTAGTAGTAGAAAAAGTAGTTGCAATAGTGGTAGTAGCTGCAGCAGCAGGAGTAGTAGTTGGAGTTGGAGTTGGAGAAGTAGTAAAGGTAGTAGTAGTAGTGGCAGTAGTAGTACTACGAGTTATAGTTGTGCTAGTAGTTGGAGTAGTAGTAGTAGTTGTTGTTGTCATAGCTGTAGTATTGGTAGTAGTAGTTGTAGTAGTAGCAACAGTAGTAGTAGTAGTAGTTGGTCTAAGAGTTACAACAGCATCAAGAGCTACAATAGCAGTAGTAGTAGAAGTAGCATAGGTAGTAGTAGTAGTAGTAATAGTAGAAATAGTAGTAGATGTGGCACTAGTAGTAGTCGTATAAGTAGTGGTAATTGGAGTAATACTTGTAATAGAAGCAGTAGCAGCAGCATTAGTATTACAAGTAGTAGGGATAATAGTAGTAGGAGGAGTAGTATCAAAAATAGTAGTAGGGATACTAGTAGGAGTTGGAGGTGGAGTAGGTGTAGTAGTAGTAGTAGTCGTAGTATAGTTGTTGTTGTTGTAGCAATAGTAGCTATAGTAGTAGTAGTAATAGTAGTACTAGTAGGAGGAGTGGTAGTAGTGCTAGTCGTAGTAGTGGTAGTAGTAGTAGTTTTTGTAGCAGTAGTATCAGTAGTCTTAATAGAAGAAGAAGTAGTAGTAGTAACAGTAGTAGTAGTAGTAGTAGTAGTAGAAGTAGAATTAGTAGTAGTGGTAGCAGTAGTAGAAGTAGTGGTGGGAGCTGTAGTAGTTGTAGTCATTGTAGTAGTAATAGTAGCAGTAGTAATATCATATTAGTAGCATTAGTAGTAGTAGAAGCAGTAGTCTTAACAATTGAAGTAGTGGTGGTAGTTGTAGTAGTAGTGTAGTAGTAGTAATAGTAGGAGTAGTAGTAGTTGTTGTTGTAGTAGTAGTAGTAGAAGTAGTTGCAATACTAGTAGTTGTAGTAGTAATAGTAGTAGCCATAATAGTAGTAGTGGTACTAGTAGTAGTGGTATTAATGATAGTAGTAGTAGTAATAGTATTAGAAGTACTAATAGTAGTAGTAGTACTAGTAGTAGAATTAGTAGTAGTAATATTAGTAGTAGTAGTAGTAGTACTAGTAGTAGTAGTGGTGGTAGTAGTAGTAGCAGTAGTAGTTGTTGTTATTGTTGTAGTATTAGTAGAAGTAGTAGTAGTAGAAGTAGCAGTAATAGTAGTAGTAGTAGTAGTCACAGTGATGGTGGTAGTAGTAAAAGTAGTAGTTGTAGCCGCATTTGTTGCAATAAGAGTGTAATAGTTGTAGTAGAAGTAATAGTAGTAAGAGTAGTGGAAGTGGTACCAAAAGTAGTAGTAGTAGTAGTAATTGTAGTAGCTATAATAAACGTAGTAGCAGTAGTGGTAGTAGCTGCAAATGTATTAATAGGAGTTGCAATAGTAGCAGTAGCAGAAGTAGCTATGGTAGTACTAGTAGTTGTTGTAGTAGTAGTAGCAGCAGTGTAGTGTTAGTAGTAGTTGTAGCAGTGATAGTAGTACCAGATGTAGTAGTTGTAGTAGTGATTGTGGTAGTAGTAGCAGAAGTTGTATTAGTCGTAGCATAAGTAGTGGCAGTAGTAATAGTAGTAGGAGAAGCATAAGTAGTTGCAGAATTTGAAGCTATTTTAGTAGTAATATTAGTAGTTGTAGCAGTAGTAGTAGTAGTAGCTATAAAGGTAGTACTAGTAGTTGTAGAAGCACTAGTGCAGCAGTAGTAGCAGTGTTGTAGTAGTGGTAGCAGTGGTTGCAGTGGTAGTAGTAGTCATAGTAGTAGCAGTAATAGCGAGAGTAGTAGTAGTAGCAGTAGTACTAGCAGTATTAGTTGTAGTAGTAGTTCTAGTAGTAGCAGTAGTAGTCGGAGTAGAAGCAGCAGCGGCAGTTGTAGCGACAGTCATAGTAGTTGTTGTATTAGTAGTAGTAGTGGTAGTAGTAGTAGTAGCAGCAAGAATAATAATTATAGTGGTAGTAGTCGTATTAGTAGTAGTAGCAGCAGCAGCAGTAGAAGTAGTAGTAGTTGAAGTTGTGGTAGTAGAAGTAAAGTAGCAGTAGTAGTAACTGTTATAGGAGTAGTAGTAGTAGTTGCAGTAGCGGGTGTAGTAGTAATATTAGTAGTAGTAGCAGCAGCAGCAGTAGTAGTAGTAGTAGTAGTAGTAGTAGTAGTAGTAGTAGTAGTAGTAGTAGTAGTTTTAGTAGTAGTAGTGGTGGTGGTGGTAATAGTTTTAGTATTTGTACTAGTAGTAGTAGTAGTAGTAGTAGTAGTAATAGTAGCAGCAGCAGCAGCAGCAAAAGTAGTAGTAGTGGTGATAACATTAGTAGCAGCAGTAGTAGTAACAGTAGTAGAAGTAGTATAGTACCAATAGTTGTAGCAGAAGTAGTAGTAGAAAAAGTAGGAGTAGTTGTTGTTGCTGTTGTTGTTGTAGTAGTGCCTGTAGTAGAAGCAAAAGCAGTCATAGCAGTGGTAGCGGTGGTAGTTGTAGTATCCGTAGTAGCCATAGTAGTAGTAGTAGCAGTCTTAGCATTAATAGCAGGAGTAGTAGTCGTAGTGTAGCAGTAATAGTAGTAAAAGTAATAGCAGTAGTACTAGTAATAGCAGTAGTACTAATTATAGCAGTACTACTACAAGCAGTAGTAGTGATAGTGTCAACAGTGGTAGTATTAGTAGGAGTAGCAGTAGTAGTATTAACTGAAGTAGTAATAGTGCAATAGTAGTGGGAGAAGAATTAATTGTAGCAGTAGTACTAGCAACAGTAGAAGAAACTGTGTAGCAGTACTAATAGTACTAGCAAAAGTAGTAACAGAAGTAGAAGTAGTAGTACTAGAAGTCGGAGTAGTCATAGTAGTAGTAGTGCTTGTAGTAGTAGTCGAACCTACATTTGTAGTTGCAGCTGTAGTAATGGTGGTAGTAGTAGTACTAACTGTAGCAGGAGTAATAGTTGTAGTAGAAGTAGTAGTAGTAGTAGTAATGGCAGTAGATGCAGTAGTAGTTGTAGCAAAAGTCATAGAAGTTGTAGTAGTACTAGTAGTGGGGCTAGTAGTAGTTGTAGTAATCATAGTGGTAGTATGAGCAAGAGTAGTAGTAGTAATAGTAGTAGTAGTAGCAGTAATAGTAGTAATAATAGTAGTAGTTGTAGTAGTAGTATTAGTAGTGGTAGTAGGAGTACTAGTAGCAGTAGTAGTCGTTGTAATAGTAGTAGTAGTACTAGTGGTAGTAGTAGTAGTAGTAGTAGTATTTCTAGTTGTAATAGTAGTAGTTGTTGAAGTTGTGGTAGTACTAGCATTAATCATTGTAGTAGTAGTAGCAGTAGTAGTAGTTGTTGTTGTAGTAGTAGTAGTGGTAGCAGTAGTAGTAGTCGATTAGTTATAGGAGTAGTAGTAGTCGTAGTTGTAATAGTAGTAATAGTTATTGTAGTAGTCGCAGTTGACTATTGTTACTGCTACTACTACTACTGCTGCTAATACTACATCAGCTACTACAACTACTACTACGACTGCGAAAGCCACCATTACTACAAAAACACTAACTACTACTATTACTTCTTCTGCTGTAGTTACTTCTATTACTACTTCTACTACTATTGTTACTGTCACTACCGCTGCAATTGTTACTACTGCTACTACTAATACTACTACTACTACTACTGCTACTAAAACTATGTCTATTACTACTACTACTACCACCACCACAATAATAACTACTAGTACTACTAGTACTGCTACTACTACTACAACAATTATTATTACTTATACTTCTACTGCTACTACAACTATAACTATTATTGCAACTACTACTACTACAAGTACTACACCTAATACTACAGCGACTCCTACTACAAGTACAGACGGTACTACTATGAATACTATCTCTATTCCTAGCCCTAGTATTGCTACTACTACTAATACAAGTACGATAAATGCTAGTGCAACAGCAGCGACTACTCCTACAATTGCTACTATTACAACAACTACTACTGTTACTACAGTTACTACTACTGCTACTACTACTACTTCTACTCCTATAACAGCTACTACTAATACTATTTCTACTGCTACCACTGCTACAACTACTGCTACTAGTACTATTGCAACTCCTACTATTGCTTCTCCTACTGCTACTACTACTACTACAACTACAGCTACTACAACTACTGCTGCTAGAGCTACTACTACTATAGCCACAACAACTACTAGTGCTAGTGCTACTACTACTACAATGGCTAGTTCTACTAGTACTACAACTCCTACTGCTACTATTGCTACTACTACTAATACTACTGATGCTACTGCTACTACTGCTACTATTGCTACTACTAAATTTCTACAACTACAGCTACTACTACTACAACTAATACTAGTCCTTCAACAGATACTGCAGCTTTTGCAACTATAACAACTATTACTGCTATTGTTACTACTATTACTACTACAACTACTGCTACTATTACTACTACTATTACTGCTATAAATTTTATTGCTACAATAACTACTGCTGCTGCAGCAACTGCTACTGCTATTTTTACTATTACTAATACTACAATTATTACTGGTACCACCACCACTACTACTTCTGGTACTGTAACTATTGCTACTACTACTTCTACTCATATTACTGCTCTTGCAAACGTTACTACTACTACTACTGTTGCAACAACTTCTGCTGCTACAACAATTGTTGCTGCTGTTGCCGCTCCTATAACAACTACTACTGCAACTCCTGCAACTACCACTACTACTGTTACTACTGCTACACCTACTACAATTACGACTACAACTACAACTTCTTCATCTAAAACTATAACTACTACTATTACTAGCACCACCACAAATTCTACTACTACTACTGCTACTACTACTACTTATATTACTTCACCTCCTACGACTGTTGCTGCTACTACTACTTCTACTTGTACTGCTACAACTACTTCTAATGCTATTGCTACTATTACTACTCCTACTACTACTACTATTATTCCTACTTGCCATACTACGACTACTATTGCTACAACTGTTGCTACACCTACCAACACTACTACCGCTGCTGCTGGTGCTCCTACTATTGATACTACTACTAATACTACTGTTATACCTACTACAACTACTAATATTACAACTACTACAAATACTACTACTACTACTACTACGACTACTACTATAGCTACTACTACTAATACTACTTATCCTACTACCGCTACTACTGCTGCCTCTACTACTGCAAATATTGCTACCGCTACTGCTTCTACTATTGTTACTATCACTCCTATTGCTTCTACCACTACTGCTACTACAACTGCTATCTCTGCTATTATTACTACTACTTTTACTACGACTACTACTATTGCTACTAACTTCTACTACTACTATTACTACTATTGGTACTACTGCTACAACTAGTACTATTACTACTATTACTGCTACTATTACACATGTACTACTACTACTACTACAACAACAACAATTGCTACAACTACTACGACTACTCCTGGTAATACTACTACAGATACTTTAACAACTACTACTAGTACTATTGCTACTGCTGCCATTACTACAACTACTACTACTACGTCTATTACTATGACTACTGTTACTAGACAACTACAACAACTACTGCTACTAATACAATGACAACTCCTACAACTACTAGTATTACTACAAATAATACTACAACTACAACAATAACTACTGCCAGTACTACTGCTACTACTACTGCTACTAAAATTAGTAGTACCACTCATAATATTACTTCTACTTCTGCTACTGCTGCTATTACTACCACAACTATGACTGCAAATGCCACTACTACTACTAAAAGAATAACCACTACTACTACTGTAGCAACTACATCTACTACTGCTGTTGCCGCTGCTATTGTTGCTACTACTATTGCGAATACCACTACTATGACTACCACTACAACTACGACTATTACTACTACTTCCACTATTACTAGTACAATGACAACAACCACTCCTATTACTACAACTATTACTATTACTTCTACTTCTACTGCTACTACAATTACGTCTATTACTGCTATTACTACTACTACAACTACTACAACTTCTACTACTACTACTCGTGCTACAACTATGGATGCTAATACTACTAATACTATCTCTATTCCTAGTCCTAGTATTGATAGTACTACTAATCCAAATACGATAAATGCTAGTACAACAACTGTGACTACTCCAACAACTGCTACTACTACAATAACTACTATTGTTACTACTACAACTACTACTACTACTACTATTACTACTATACTACTACTACTACTAATACTCCTCCTACAATAGCTACTACATCTACTATTACTACTGCTGCCACTGCTACAACTACTGCTACTAGTACTTTTGCAACTCCTACTACTGCTTCTCCTACTAAGACTACTACTACTAGCAGTAGTACTACTACTAGTTCTACTACTACTGCTGCTACTATAACTACTACTACTAGTTCTACTACTACTGCTGCTCGTGCTACTATAACTATGACTACTACTGCTAGTACTGCTATAAACGATACTACAGCTACTACTCCTATAACTTTTACAACTACTGCTACTACTACTACAACTAATACTACTCCTTCAACAAATATTGCTGCTACTGCAACTACTATTACTACTACAGCTACAGCTACTACTGTTACTACTGCTACAACAACTGCTTCTATTATACTATGGCTACTACCTTAAATTTTACTACTACAACTACTGCTGCTACTACAATAACTGCTACTATTATTTTTACTACTACAATATTGCTATTATTACTGGTACCACCACTACTACATCTAGTACTGCAACTATTGCTACTACTAATTCTACTATAACTACTACTTTAGCAAATATTACTACAACTATTGTTGCGACAACTTCTGCTGCAACTACTTGTACTACTACTATTGTTTCTCCTACAACAAGTACTACTACTACTGCTGCTACACCGACTATTACGACTTCTTCAACTACTACTAAAACTACTATTACTACTGCTACCACAAATTCTACTACTACTGCTGCTACTACAACTACTCGTATTACTTCACCTGCTACTACTGTTGTTGTTACTACTACTATTACCTATACTGCTACTGCTACTTCTATTGCTACGGCAACTACTACTAGAACTACTACTACTACTCCTCCTCCTACTACTACTACTGCTACTCCTCCTATTACTACTAATACAATTGCTACAATTGCCACTACACCTACTAAAACCACTACTACTATTGTTGCTGCTACTACTATTAGTACTAGTACTACTACTACTATTTCTGCTACTATTACACTCCTACTACTACTACTAGTACTACAACAACAATTGCTACGACTACTCTTGCTAATACTACTACAACTACTTCAACAACAAATACTAATACTACTACTAGTACTATTGCTACAATTGCCATTATTACAACTACTACTTCTTCTACTACCTCTACTACTGCTGCTGCTGCTACTGTTTCTACACAACTACTATAACTACTGCTACTAATACTACGACAACTCCTACAACTACTACTATTACTACAAATAATACTACTACTGCAACTACTACTACTACGACTACTAGTCCAACTGCTACTACTACGACTACTCCCAGTACTATTGCTACTACTACTGCTACTACAATTAGTAGTACTACCGATACTGTTACTTCTACTTCTACTGTTGCTTCTATTACTACTAGTACTACAACTGTGAATGTCACTACTGCTGCTGTTGCTGTTGTAGCAACTTCTATTACAGCTTCTACTACTACTGCTACCGCTGCTATTGTTGCTACTAGCATGACTAATACCACCACTACTACTACTACAACAACAACAACTACGCCTATTACTACTACTGCTGCCGCTGCTATTGTTGCTACTAGTATGACTAATACCACTACTACTACTACTACTACAACAACAACTACGTCTATTACTACTACTTTTACTACTACTACAACAAAAACAAGAACAACTACTAGTACTAGTACTACTGCTATTAGTATTACATCTACTTCTACTGCTACTACAACTACGACTATTATTGCTACTACTACTACTACAACTATTACAACTACTACTACTGCTACTTTTACTACAACTATGGATGCTACTACTACTAATACTATCTCAATTCCTAGTCCTAGTACTACTACTACTACTAATCCAACTATGATAAATGCTAGTACAACTGCTGCAACTACTCCTACAACACTACTGCTGCAATAACTACTACTGTAACTGCTACTACTACTACTACTACAACTACTACTACTCCTACAATAGCTACTAATACTACTAATGCTACTGCTGCCACTGCTGCAGCTACTGCTTCTAGTACTTCTGCAACTCCTACTATTGCTTCTCCTACTGCTACTACTGCTACTACAACTACTACTAGTACAACTACTACTACTAGAGCTACTACTACTGCTGCTGCTGCTACAACAACTACTTCTAGTGCTACGACTGCTGCTACTGCTAGTATTACTACTACTACAACTAGTACTGCTAGTGCTACTGCTGATACTACTGCTACTACTACTACTATTGCTACTACTCCTATAACTTTTACAACTACTGCCACTACGACCACAACTAATACTACTCCTTTAATGGATACTGCTGCTACTACAACTGCTATTGGTACTACTGCCTGTGCTACTATAGTTACTATTGCTACAACAACAACTACCAATACTACTACTTACTATAGCTACTATTACTACTATTACTACTACAACAGCTACCACTGATGTAATTGCTACGATTACTACTACTCTTGCTGCTACTACTACTAATGCTACAATAACTACTGCTATTATGGATGTTGCTACTACAACTACTACAACTACTATAACTACTATTGCTACTGCTATGACAGCTACTACTACTACTACTACTACTGCCACTACTACCGCAACAACTACTAATACTACTACAACTACTATAGCTACTACTGCTGATGCTACAGCTGCCACTAATGCTACTCCTACGGCTACTATTCCTACTGCTATAACTATTGCAACTACAACTATTGCTACTACTACTGCTGCTACTACTACTTCGACTACTACTACAACAACAACTACTACTACTATTGCTACTGCTGCTGCTGCTGCTGCTTTTGCTACTGCTAGTCCTACTACTCCTACTACTACTTCTACCATTACAACTACTACTACTCCTACTGCTATGACAACTGCTACTACTACTACTCCTACCCTTACTATAGCTACTACTAATATTCCTTCTAGTACTACTACTGCTACTACCACTATTACAACTATTCCTGCTCCAACGTCTACTCCTACAACTACTCCTACAGCTACTACAGCTACACCAACTACTACTACTGCTACAACTACTACTATTGCTACTATGGATACTACTACTACTACTTTTGATGTTGCCACTCGTGCTACTAGTACTACTATGTCTACAACTACTAGTACTAGTATTGTTGCTGCTACTACTACTTTACTACTGCTACTACTACTACTCATACACCAACTACTATTCCTAAAACTACACCCACTATTACTTAGGCTACTACAATTACTACTACCCCTATTACTGCTACTGCTACAACTACTATTACTATTACTTCTAGTACGACTACTTCTACAATTGTGACTACTTCTACTACTACTGCTACTGCTACAGCTACTACAACTATTATTACTACTAATACTACAACTTCTGCTTCTACTACTATTGCTACTACTTCTGCCGCCTCTACCTCTACTACTACTACTCCTACTACTGCTACTATTACTACGACCACTAGTCCTGCTACTACTACTACTGCGACTAATACTACTAGTACTACTATTATTTTGCTACTACTACTCCAACCTCAACACCTACCCCTATTACTATTCCAAATACTACTATTTTTGTTTCTGCTATTACGCCTTCTGCTGATGCTACTGCTACTACTACTTCTTCAACTACTACGACTATTGCTGCTACTATTGGTACTACTGCTACTACTACTAATACTACTACAACAATAGCTACTACTACCACTAGCACTCCAACTACAACTACTACCACTACTATTAATACAACTACTGCTGCTGCTGCTACTGTTGCCACTGTGTGTACTACTCCTACTCACCAACTATTGCTATTACGGCCACTTCTACTACTATTACTATTGCTACTACTACTACTCGTATTATCACTCGTACCACTCCTTCTATGGCTACTACTACTACTATTCCTCCTCCTCCTACTACTTCTGTGACCACAACTCCTACTGCTGCTTTTGCTACTACTAGTGCCCCTAATGGTACTACTACTACTACTACAACTCGAACTACCACTCCTACTCCATGTCCTACTCCTACCAGGGCTCGAACAACTGCAACTACTACAACTATTACCACTCCTACTACTATTCCTACTACTTCTACTACTGCTACTACTTCTACTACTACTACTACTACTACTGTTACTACTATTACCACTACTACTATTGCTACTGCTACTACTACTACTACTACTATAACTACTACTACAACTACTACTATAACTACTACAACTACTACTATTGCAGCTGCTACTACTACTACTACTTTTGTTGCGAGTATAATTACTACTACTGCTCCAACTCTTGCTACAACCACTCCTACTACTACTGCTACCACTTCTCATGTTACCATTACTCCAACTCCTAATCTTACTACTAATACTAATACTACTACAACTAAAACTACAACTACGATGACAACTACTACTCATACTACTACTACAATAACAACAACAACTACTACTAGTCCTACTCTTGCTCCAACCACTACAACAACTACTCCTACTTCTAATACTGCTACTATGACGCCTACTCCTACTCCTACTCATACTACTGCTAGTACTACTAGTAATACAACTCCTACTACCACTACTATTACTACTACTGCTACTACTACTACAATAACAACTTTTACTAGAACTACTGCTTCCACTACCATTATTACTATTTCTACAACTTCTACTCCTACTACTACTACTGCATTAGTACGACTACTGCTACTACTACTACTACTACAATACAACAACAACTACTACTACTACAACTACTACTAATGCTACTACTACTACTTCTATGACTACCACTACTATTACTACTACTACAACCACTACTTTTGTTGCTACTACTAATACTATTGCTACTATACCTATTACTACCAATACCACCACTACTACTATACTTATATTACTACTACTATTGCTGCCAATAATTCCACTACTATTACTACTACTACTACTACAACAACAACAACAACTACAACTACTCCTACTACTGCTATTACTACTGCTGCTACTGCTACAAGTGCACCTACCACTACTGCTACTACTATTACTGCTACTATAGCTACTACTTCTATCGCTACATCTGCCATCCCTACATATGCTACTACTTCTCCTACTACTCCTACTACTACTACTACTACTACTACTACTACTACCACTTTTTCTATTCCTACCCCTACTCCTAAACCAACTCCTGTTATAACAACAACTACTACTACTAATACTACTACTACTACTACTTACAATACCACTACAACTACTACTACTACAACAACTTCTCCTACTGCTACTAGTACTACTACTACTACCACTACTGTTGTTGTTACCACTATGAGTACTGGTACTACTACTACTACTATTACAAAAATTACTGCAGCGACTGATGCTGTGGCTACAACTCCTACTACAACTTCTACAACTACCACCACTACTACTCCTGCTGCTGCTATGACACCTCCTCCTACTACTACAAGTACCACTACTACTTCTACAACAACTACTACTAGGACACCTCTTCCTACTACTTCTACATGTACCACTACTACTACTACCACTGCTACTACTTTCTATTACTACTACGACTACCATTACTACTACTACTACTCCAACTACTACTACCACTGTTGCTACTAGAACTACCACTACTGATACATCTATTACTATTAATACTACTAATATTAGTACTACTATTGCTACAAGTATTTCTACTACTATTACTACTACCACTACTACTACTACAACTACTACCTCTACTACAGCTTTTACTACTATTATTACTACGACTAGTACTGCTACTATCACTAACGCTCCTCCTACTACTACTCCTACTACTTCAAGTACCACTAGTACTGCTACTACAGCTACTACTTATATATCTACTCCTACTGCTATTGCTACTACTACCACTATTTTGATTACTACCCCAACTCTGATGACAACTCCTATTACAACAACAACTACTAGTGCTACAAGTACTACTACTACTATTACTGCTACTATTAGAACTACTAGTACAACTACTTCTAATACTACTACTGCTTTTACTACTACTAGTAGTACTATTACTCCTACTGCTGCTACTACTACTGCTTTTACTACTACTAGTAGTACTATTACTCCTACTGCTGCTACTACTACTGCTACTACTACTAGTACAGATACAACTCCTACTACTACTACTGCTTCTATTAGTAGTTCTACTATAACTACTACTAGTACTGCTACTACCACCACCACTACTACTACTGCTACTGCTACTGCTACTACTACTACTACTACTACTACTAATACTACTACTGCCAATACTGCTACTGTAACTATGACTATTATTACTGTTGCTACTACTACCGTTACTACTACTACACCTATTACTACAAACACTGCTACTACTACTACCGCTACTACAAATAATATTACTACAACTATAGCTACTACTTCTTCTACTACTACTACAACCACTACTACAACTACTGCACCTACTACTCCTACTATTGCAATTACTACTGCTACTTCCACTACTAGTACTACCACTATTGCTACTACTTCTATTGCTTTTACTACTACGGCTTCTACTACTTCTATTGCTACTCCTACTACTTTGACTACTAATACTACTACCACTCCTAATACTACTATTACTACTACTACAACTACGACTACTAACCCAACTCCTACACCTACTCCAATTACTACTACGATTACTACTATTACTACTACTACTACTGCTGCTGCTTCTACTTCTACTACAACTACAACTACTACTATTTCCACTACTACTGCTACTACTAATTATATTACTAGTACAACTGCCACTACTCCTACTTCAATTCCTATTGCTACTGCTACACCTGCTATAACTACTACTACTACCACTACTCCAATTACTCTTACTCCTACTCCTACTCTTATTACTACTAAAAATACTACTACAACTAATACTACTTCTACTACAACTACTACAACTAATATTACTTGCACTACAATAACAACTACCACTATTACAATCAATACTACTAATACTACTTCTACTACAATAACAACAACAACTACTACTACTCCTACTCCTACTCTAACAACAACAACTACTACTACTCCTACTCCTACTCGTTCTACTTCTAGTAGTAATAATAGTAGTATTACTACTACTACTACTGAGCCTACTACTCCTAATCCAACTCCTACTCCAACTTCTACACCTTCGACTACAACTACTATAATTACTACTAATACTAATAATACAATTACTACTACTTCTATTACAACAACTACTACTACTACTGCTGCTGCTGCTACTACAACAACTACTATTACTAGTACTACTGCTACCACTACTATTACAACTACTTCTATAACTACTATTCCTACAATGACAACTACTACATCTACTATTACTACTACTACTATTACTATTACTAGTACACATTACTTCTACAACTATGACTACTTCTACTACTACTATCACTACTACAACTGCTACAACTATTACTACTACTAATACTACTACTTCTGCTTCTACGACTATTGCTACTACTACTGCTTCTACCTCTACTACTACTACTACTCCCACTGCTACTACTATTACTACTACTACTCTTGCTACTACTACTATTATGACTAATACTACTAGTACTACTACTATTCTACTACTACTACTCCGACTCCAACACCTACGCCTATTACTATTCCAAATACTACTACTTTTGTTTCTGCTACTATGACTTCTGCTACTCCTATTACTACTACTACTACTACTTCCACTACTATGACTATTGCTACTACTACTTCTACTTCTTCTAATACTACCACTACTACAACAACCGCTACTACTACACCTAGCAATCCCACTACAACTACTACCGCTACAATTACTATAACTACTACTACTGTTGCATCTGCTACCACAGTGTCTCTACAACTCCACCAACTATTGCTATTATAGCCACTCCTACTACAATTACTATTGCTACTACTACTACTCATATTACCACTCGTAGCACTACTCCTGTGGCTACTACTAATACTATTCCTCCTCCTCCTCCTCCTCCTACTACTACTACTACTATGCCTACTCTTGCTTCTGCTACTACTACTACTCCTAATGGTACTACTACTACTACTACAACTCGGACCGCCACTCCTACTTCAAGTCCTACTCCAACCACTGCTCCGACAACTACAACTACAACAACTATTACCACTCCTACAACTATTGGTAATACTTCTACTACTGCTACCACTTCTACAACCACTTCTATTACTACTACTATTGTTACTACTATTACCACTACTACTTCTATTGCCACTACTACTACTACTAATACTACTACTACTACTAGAACTACTACTATTGTAGCTACTGCTACTACTACTACTTTTATTACTAGTACAACTGCTACTCCTCCTCCTCTAAGTCCTTCTCCTACGACTACTCCTACTACTACTACTACTACAACTTCTCCAATTACCATTATTCCAACTCCTACTCTTACTACTACAAAAAGAAACTACTACAACTAAAACTACTACTACGATGACAACTACTACTAATACTACTTCTACTACAACAACAACTACCACTACAACTAGTCCTAGTCCTACCCTTGCCACTACTACAACTACTCCTACTGCTACTACTCCTAGTATAACGACATCTCCTCCTCCTACTCCTACTCATACTACTGCTAGTACTACTACTACTACTACTACTAGTACTACGAGTACTACTAGTACTACAACTACTACTACCACTACTATTACTCCTCATACTACTATTATTATTATTATTACTACTACAACTACTACTACTATTACTACTACGACAACTACTATTACTAGTACTATTGCTACCACTACTATTACTACTATTCCTACAACTGCCACTTCTGCATTAGTACGACTACCACCACCACTACTACTACTACTACAACAACAACAACAACAACTACTACTACTACTTCTACTACTACAACTAGCACTTTTGTTGCTACTACTACTACTACTGCTACTATACCTATTACTACTAATACCACCACCATGACTACTACTACTACTTATATTACTACTACTGTTACTACCATTACTACTACTACTACTACTACAACTACTACTACTCCTACTACTGCTCTTTCTACTGCTACTAATACTACAAGTGCAACTATCACTACTGCTACAACTATTATTGCTACTATAGCTACTACTTCTATTGCTACATCTACTACCCCTACATCTACTACTACTTCTCCTACTACACCTACTACTACTACCACTTCTTCGACTCCTACCCCTACTTCTAAACCAACTCCTATTACAACAACTACTGCTACTACTAATACTACTACTACTACTACTACTTGTAATACCACTAGTACAACTACTACAACAACAACTTCTACTACTGCTACTGTTACTACTACCACTACTACTACTACTACTTCGATACCTCCTCCTACTACTTCTCCAAGTACCACTACTACTACTACAATTACTACTACTATGACACCTCCTCCTACTACTTGTACAAGTACCAATACTACTACTACTACAACTACTACTACTATTACTACTACTACTACAACTACTACCACTACTACTACTACCCCAACTACTACCACTAGTATTGCTACTAAAACTACCACTACTAATACATATATTACTATTAATACTACTACAACTACTACTAATGTTACTACTACTATTGCTATAAGAATTTCTACTGCTATTACTACTACTACTACCACTACTGCAATTAATACTATGATTACTAGGATAATTACTACGACTAGTACTGCTACTATCAAGCACGCTCCTACTACTACTACTACTACTACTACTACTACTACTACTACTACTACTACTACTACTATTACTCCTACTACTTCAAGTACTACTATTGTTGCGACTACAGCTCCTACTTATATATCTATTTCTACTACTACTACTACTCCTCCTCCGAATACTACCACTACTCCTGCACCATCTCCTATAACAACAACTACTACTAGTGCTACTACTACTACTACTACTTGTACGGCTACTGCTACAACTACTAGTACAACTACTTCTAATACTACTACTACTTTTACTGCTATAGCTACTACTATTACTGCTACTGCTACTACTACTACTGCTGCTGCTACTACTAGTACAACTACTACTTCTACTACTACTACTACAACTATAAGAACTAATGTTGCTACTACTGCTGCTGCTGCAAGTCCTACTACTACTACTCCTACTTCTACTACTACTACTACTCCTCCTCCTCCTCCTACTACTAGTACTTCTACTACTACTACTTCTACTAATTCTACTACTACTACTACTACTAGTACTTCTACTACTACTACTTCTACTAATTCTACTACTACTACTACTACTAGTACTTCTACTACTAGTACTTCTACTAATTCTACTACTACTACTACTACTAGTACTTCTACTACTACTACTTGTACTAATTCTACTACTACTACTACTACTAGTACAACTACTACAACTACCACTACAATAACTACTTCTACTTTTACTACTACTACTACTTCTACTACTACTACTACTACTACAACTATTACTACTAGTACTACTACTACTAATACTACTACTATAACTACGACTACTATTATTGTTGCTACTACTAGTGCTACTACTACACCTACTACTAAAAATACTACTACTGCAACTACAATTACTACTACTATTGCTACTACTTCTTTTACAACTATTACAACAACTACTACTACTACTGCACCTACTACTCGTACTATTGAGATTACTGCTGCTCCTACTACTATTACGGCTACTTCCACTACTAGTACTGCCACTATTGCTACTACTTCTACTGCTTTTGCTACTACTGCTGCTATTACTTCCATTGCTAAACCTACTACTCTGACTACTAATGCTACTGCTACTCCTACTACTACTATTACTATGTCTACAACTCCTACTACTACACCAATTCCTACACCTACTCAAATTACTACTACAACAACAACTACTACCATTACTGCTTCAGTTATTTTCACTACTGCTGCTACTGCTACTACTACTGCTCCTTTTCGTCCAACTACTACTCCTACTGCAACTACAACTACTATTAGTAGTGCTATTGCTACTCTGACTACTCATACACCAACAGATACTCCCAAAACTACACCTACCATTACTTCTACTACTAGAATTATGACTACTCCTATTACTACTACTACTACTATTACTATTACTATTACTATCACTACTACTACTACTTCTATTACATCCACTACTTCTGCTACTACTACTACTGTTATGGCTAATACAACTATTACTATTACTACTACTACAACAACTACTACTACTACTCCAGCTTCTACTACTACTACCGCTACTACCTCTAATACTACTACTACTCCTACAAGTCGTACTACTACCGCTATTATTACTACTACAACAACCACAACTACTACTGCTACTACAACTACAACTACTACAACTACCACCATTACTATAGCTAAAACTACTACGGCTACTACTAATAGTACAACTCCTATTCCTACTACTACGATAAATACTACTAGTATTGCTACTACTTTTGCTCCTAATACTCCAACTCTAACTCCAACTCTTACTTTTACTACTACTAGTACTACTATTGTTGTTGCTGCTGCTGCTACTACTACTACTACTACTACAATTGCTGTTGCTGCTACTACTACTAGTAGTATTCCTACTACAACTACTACCACTACTGTTTCAACTACTACTGCTGCTGCTGCTGCTTCTATCGCACCTACTCCTACTACTCCTATTACTCCAACTACTGCTATTATGGCCAAGCCTACTAATACTTTTATTACTACTACTACTACTACTCTTATTACCACTCGTATTCCTACTCCTATTCCTATGACTACTATTGTTCCTCCTCCTCTTAGTACTACTGGTACTACTGCTACTCCTACTACTCTTACCACTCCTCTGACAACTATGATTGCTACAACTACTACAACAACTACTACTCCTACTACTACTACTATAACTTCTACTACGATTGCGATTACTACTGTTACTACTATTACCACTACTACTCCTTTTGCTACTACTACTACTACTACTACTACTACTACTACTACTACTACAATAACAACAACAACAACAACAACTACTACTACTACTACTACTACAACTACTACTACTATTACCACTGCTTCTACAACAACTAATTCTATTACTAGCACAACTACTACTGCTCCTACTCCGATTCCTACTGCTACTGCTACACCTACTACAACTACTAGCACCACTGCCCCAATTACTATTACTCCTACACCTACTCTTACTACTACAACAAATACTACTACAACTAATACTACTACTACTACAACTACTACAACTAACACTACTTCTACTACAACACCAACTACCACTACTACAACTAATACTACTAATACTACTTCTACAACAACAACTACTACTACTACAACTAATACTACTTCTACTATAACAATAACAACTACTACAACTACTCCTACTCCATCTCCTACCACTGCTACTACTACTCCTACTCCTACTATTCGTACTACTTCTCATACTCCTACTCATACTCGTTCTACTTCTTCTACTACTACTACTACTACTACTACTACTACTACTACTACTACTACTACTACTACTACTAACTAAACTACTACTACTACTACACTACTACTATAATACTACTACTACTGGCAACTACTACTACTAATCCAACTCCTACTCCTACTTCTGCACCCACGACTTCCACTACTACAATTACTACTAGTACAACGGACATTATTACTACTACTTCTATTACAACAACAACAACTACTACTACTACTACTACTACTATAACTACTATTACTAGCACAACGGCTACTACTACTATTACAACTACTTCTATAACTACTATTCCTACTATGACGACTACTACATCTGCTATTACTACTACTACCACTACTACTACTACCACCACCACTATTACTAGTATGACTATTTCAACTACTACTATTTGTACTACAACTACTACTATAATGACTACTAAAACTATTGCTACTTCTACTACTCCTTCTACTACGACTACTCCTCCTACAATTACTACTATAATGACAACCACTACTACTACTACAACTACTACTACTATTGCAACTACTACACTACTACTGCAACTACTTCTACTACTACAACTACAACTACTCCTACTACTATTACTACTACAATTACTACAATTACTACTACTACTAATACTTCTACTACTACTACTTCTAGTGCTTCTACTACTACAACAACAACAACTACTACTACTACAACTACTCCTACAAGAACTAGAACTACTACTACTACTCCTTCTACAACTACCACTTCTCCTACTACTACTACTTCTACTCTTAATATTACTATTACTACCACTACTACAACTTCTTCTTCTTACACTACTACTACTAGTACTACTACTACAACTACACTGCAACAACTACATCTACTGTTACTACTACAATTAATACTACTACAACAAAATGTACTACTACTACTACTACTACTACTATTACTATTGTTGCTACTACTAGTACTCCTACTACTACACCTATTACTACAAATACTACTACTACTACTACTACTACTACAACCACCACCACCACTACTGCTGCTATTAGTACTACTATTGCTACTACTACTTCTACTACTATTACTACTACTACTACTACTACTATAGCCACTACTCCTACTATTGCAATTACTATAGCAACTATTACTACTACTACTACTACTACTATAGCTACTACTTTTACTATTGTGATTACTACAACAACAACAACTACTACTGCTAATACCAAAACTGCTATGGCTATTATTGGTCCTACTTCTGTTGCTTACTACTACTACAGCTATTAATTCCATTACTACTCCAACTACTCGTCCTCCACCTCCAACTACTACTCCTACTATTACTATTACTACTACTACTGCACCTACTACTACTCGGACTCCTACACTTACTCTGATTACTACTACAACTACTACGACTGCTACTATTTGTATTACTACTACTACAGCTACTATTGCAACAACCACTACTACTAGAATTGCTACTGCTACAGCTACCACTACTACTACTTCAACAACTTCTACTACTGCTGCTGCTAAAGCTATAACTCCTAGTACTACAACAACCATAACTATCACTACTATTACTAAAACTACTACTACTACTACTCCTAGTACTGGTACTACTCCAATTTGTAATACTACTACTACTGCAGCTACTACTACTACTACTACTAGTACTACTGCTACTTGTATTATTCATACTCTAACCCCTAAACTGCACCTCCTATTTCTTCTACTACTTGAATTACTACTACTCCTATTACTGCGACTACTACTACTCCTACTACTACTATTACTACTACTTCTAGTACTACCTCTACTACTACCACTACTGCTATAACTACTACTACTACTACATCTATTACAACTACTACTACTATTACAACTACTACTACAACTACAACTCCTGCTACTGCTACTACTACTACCACTACAACCACTTCTACTACTAGTAGTCCAACTACTACTACTATTAGCACTACTACTGCTGCTACTACTACCACCACTACGACTACTACATTTACTTGAACTATTACCACTGCTATTACTACAACTATTAGTACTACTAAAACTTCTACTACTACATTTAACACTAGTACTACTACTACTACTACAAGTGCTACAACAACAACTACTACTACTGCTATTACTTTAACTACTATTAGTACTACTACTAATACTACTACTACTTCAACTACTACTGCTGCTGCTGCCACTACCACTACTGTTGCTACTAGCTAGTACTACTCCAACTCCAACTCCAACTGTGACTACTGCTCCTGCTATTACTAATACTACTACTACCAATGCTACTATTACCCCAGCTACTACTACAACCACTATTACTACTACTACTACTACTACAACACCAACTACTACTTCTACTACTCCTAACAATCCAACAACTACTACCACCACTACTACTGCTGCTATTACAACTACTTCTTCCAATACTACAGCAACTACAACTACTGCCGCTGTTACTACTACTACTACTACAACCTCTACTACTGCTACAATTACTACTACTACTACTATATTACTCCCACTACTGCTACTACTACTCCTGTTGCTCCAACAATAACAACTACTACTACTACGACTACTACTATTCCTACTACTACTACAACTGCTACTACAATTGCTACATTTAATACTATTCCAACACCTGCTCCTACTACAATAACTACTACTACGAATACTACTATTCCTACTCCTACTCCAGCTCCTAGTGCTAATACAACAACAACTACTGTTGCTACCACAACTCCAACAACTACTACTCCTACTAGTACTCCTACTACAACTCACACTACTACTACTACAACAACTACTAGTATTTCTACCACTACTACTACTACTACTACTACTATGACTACTACTACTGCTGCTGCTGCTACTACTACTAATACAACTACCACTAATACTACTACTACAACTACCACTAGTACTAATATTACTACTTTTGTTGTTGCTACCGCTACTACAACTAGTAGCACTACTACTACTACTAAGACTACTACTACTACTATGACTACAACTACTACTACTCCTACAACTACTACTATTCCAAGCACTACTACATCTACTCTTACTGTTACTATTACTACCACTACTACAACTTCTACTACTACTTCTAGTACTACTCCTACAACAACTAGTACTACTACTATTGCTACTACTACTGCTACTACTACTATTGCTGCTACTAGTACTTCTACTACAACACATATTACTACAAATACTACTACTACTACTACTACTACTACTACTACCACTACTACTACTACTACTACTACCACTACTACTACTATAGCTACTGCTCCTACTATTGCAATTACCACAGCTACTACTACTACTGCTGCTAATACCACTACTACTACCGCCACTATTTGTCCTACTTCTATTGCTATTACTAGTGCTACTACTACAACTTCCATTGCTACTCTGACTACTCCTCCTCCTCCTACTAGTACAACTACTACTGCTACTATTACTACTAATACTGCACCTATGACTACCCTGACTCCTACACCTACTCCTATTGCTACTACAACAACAACTACTACTGCTACTATTTGTATTACTACTTCTACAGCTACTATTACAACTTCTTCTACTTTTACTACTGCTGCTAGAAGTGCAACTGCTGCTGCTACTACCGCTACTACTTCCACAACTTCTACTACAGCTACTGCTACAATTGTAACTCCTAGTACTACTGCTACTACAACTATTACTACTACTATTACTATAACAACAACAACAACAATAACAACTACTACTGCTGCTGCTACTACTCCAACTAGTACTACGACTACTACTAGTAGTACAATTGCTACTTGTACTACTCATACTCCAACCCCTATTCCTAAAACTATACCTTCTATTACTTCTACTACTTGAATTACAACTTCTCCAAGTTCTGCTACTACTACAACCACTACTACTTTTGCTACTACCACTATTGCCATAACTAATACAACTATTACTCCTACTACTACTGCTATTACTCCTGCTACTACTACTATTAATACTGCTACTGCAACTACTACTACAACTACTATGAGTACTACATTTGGCATGACTACAACTACTATTGCTATTACTATTACTGCTAGTAATACTACCACTGCTACTACTACATCTACGACTACTACTACTGCTGCTGCTACAACAACAACAACAACAACTATTACCACTACTACTACTACTTATTACTACAACTACAACAACAACTACTACTACTCCTAGAACTACTACTACTAGTACTTCTTCTACAACAACAACTACTACTACTACTATGGCTGCTGGCACTACCACTACTATTGCTACTATAGTTGCTACTACAACTCCTACTACTACTAGTCCACTACTACCACTGCTAATGCTAGTACCACTCTTACTCCAACTCCAACTGTAACCACTACTCTGCCTACAACTGCTACTACTATTACTAATACTACCATTACCCCCACTACAACTAGTACTAGCGCCATTACTACTACTCCTCCTACTACTACAACTACACCAAGTTCTACTACTACTCCTAACAATCCAATTATTACTACAACCACCACTCCTGCGGCTATTACAACTACTACCTTTGCTACTACAACAACTACAACTACTATTGCTATTACTACTACTACTGCTACTATGGCTACTACTACTACTACTACTACGACCACCACTAGTACTACTACTACTACTGCTACTGCTACTACTACTAGCAATATTACTCCCACTACTGCTGCTACTCCTCCTACTTCTACAACTATAACAACTATTATTACTACGACTACTGCTATTCCTACTACTACTACAGCTGTTACTACTACTACTACATCTACTACTATTCCAACTCCTGCATATACTACAACAACTACTACTACGAATACTACTATTCCAACTCCTACTACAACTCCTACTGCTAATACAACAACAACTACTGTCGCTACTGCAACTCCAATAGCTACAACAACTACTGCTCCTACTACAACTCCTACTACTAGTACTACTACCACTACTACTATTACTACTATTGCTACTACTACTGCTACTGCTGCTGCTGCTTTGACTACCACAATACTACTAATACTAGTACTCCTACTACTACTACCACTAATACTAATGTTCCTGCTACTGCTGCTACTACCGCTAATACAACTACTAGTACTACTACTCCTCCTCCTCCTCCTCCTATTACTAATACTACTACTACTACTGTTGCTACTACTGCTTCAACTACTACTCCTACTGCTACTACTACTCCTATAACTACTTCGACTACTACTACTACTACAACTACAAATACTGCAATATCTAATGCTACTAGTGCTACTACTCCTATTACTACCACTACTACCACTACTACTATTACTACTACTACTACCACTACAACTACTACTACTCCTACCACTACTACTACCACTTATCCAACAACAACAACTCCTACTACTGCTCCTACTATAAGTCCTAGTAATACGACAACAATAACCACTACTACTGCTGCCGCCGCTAATACTTCTATAATTACAACAACAACTACTACTACTATTGCTGCTGCTGCTAATACTACAATGACTACTAAAACAGCTACTGCTACTGCTACTACAACTATAGCTCAAACATGTATTGCTATTCCTACTATAATTGCTACTGCTAATACTACAACTTCTACACCTACTACTACTACTTTTAACACTCTAACTACCTCTAGTACTACTACTACTAATACTCTTACTCCGACAACTACTGCTCTGACTACTACTACTACTTCCACTACTACTCCTCCTCCTCCTCCTACTACTACTACAAATACTACACTCCAACTAAGACTACTACTACTACAACAACTAATACCACTCCTACTATTGCTACTACTACTACTACTATTATTGCTACTACTTTCACTACCACTATTAATTCTCATAATAATACTACTATTGCTAATACTTCTACAACAACTACTATTATGGCAATTGCTACTACTATTATGCCTACTACTACTGCAACTACAACTTATATTACAACTACTACTACTATGCCTACTACTCCTATTACTATTGTTGTTGCTACTACTACTACTACTACTTGAACTTCTACTACTGCTCCTCCTACTACTATAGCTGCTACAACTACTACCACTTCTACTACTACTACTATGGCTACTACTACAATTTCTATTACCATTACTACTAGCACTACAACTACTACTACGTATACTACTGGGATTGCCACAACTACTGCAACTACTACGACTACTACTACTACTACTGCTGCTACTACTACTACTACTACTAATCCAACTACAAATACTAATACTACTTCTGCTACTGCTACTACTAGTACTACTACAGCAACAGCTACTTCAACTTCTTCTCCCACTACTACTGCTTCTGCTACTAGTAATACAACTACTATTGCAACTATTACTACTACTACTGCTATAGCTATAACGACTTCTGCATCTGCTACTACTATTGCTATTGCTACCAATTCTACAATTGCTAGTACTACTTTTACTTCTACTATACTTATCATTACTATTGCTACTATAATAACTACTACAATAACTACTACTACTACTGCGGTTGCAACTATTGGTACTTACTGCTATAGCTGCTACTACTACTACAGTTGCTGCCGCAACTACTGCTACTAATATTTCTATTACTACTACTACTACAACTAGTACTACTACTTCTACTATTGATACAACTGCTACAACAACTACTACTACTATTACTACTTCTACGACTGCTAGTACTACTGCTACAGCTACTACTACTACTATCACTATCGCAGCTACCGCAAATACTACTACTAGAACTACAGCTATGACGACTACTGCTATTGCTACTACTACTACTACTATAGCTACTACTACTACTACTACTGCCACACTACTATCACTGCTTTTGCTGCTAATACTACTACTACTACTACTACTGTTGCTGCATCTACTGCTACTACTACTGATCCAACTACTACCGCTGCTACTACAACTACTACTACTACTGCTGCTGCTACAAATACTACTACTAATACCACTACTACTACAACAATAACAACAACTATTACTATTACATATGCTACTACTTCTACTACTGCTACAACTACAACTACTACTTCTTCTACCACCACTAATAATTTTGCTACTCCTACTACTACTTCTGCTACTACTACTCTTGCTACTACAACAACAACAACAACTACTACAACTACTTTTACTACTACTACTACTACTTCTGCAGCTACTACTACTACTGCTATTGTTACTACTGCTACTTCTACTACTACGACTTTTGCAGCTACGATGACTACTAATACTACAACTACTATTACTATTACAACTATTCAGCAGCTACTACTATTGCTGCTGCTACCACTACGACTATAGCGAATGCTAGTGCTACTAATACTACTCTTGCTACTACCACTGCTACTAGTTCTACTGCTACTACTACTAGTACTGCTATTGCAAGCACCATTGCGACTCCTACTACAACTGCTAATAATACTACTAGCACAACAACTACTACTACCACCACTACTACTACTACTACTTCTACTACTGCTGCAAGGATTGCTTCTTTGCACTCGATAATTACTAATGCAACTACTTGTGTTACTACAACTACTACTACTCCTACTAATACTACTAATGCTACTACTACTAGTAGTAGTTGTAGTGTTACTATTAACTCCACTAGTACTACTTCCACTGCTTCAACTATTATTACTTCTTATTCTACTACTACTACTTCTGCTACTACATCTATGACTGCTACTACTACTACTTCTGCTACTACATCTACGACTGCTACTACTACTACTTCTACTACTACTACAACTATAGCTACCACTTCAATGACTGCTCCTATTATTATTACTACTACTACTCCGACTACTACGATTGCTGCTGCTGTTGTTGCTACTATTACTATAGCACGTATTACCGCCCCTCCTCCAACAACTACTATCACCACTGCTTCTACTAGAGCTGCTAATACTACTACTGCTGCTACTATTGCTACAACTGCTACAACTACTACTACCCCTTCTTCTTCTCCTACTACCATGCCTACTTCTACTCCTATGGCTACAACTTCTACTACTACTGCTGCTATAGTTGGTAATACTACTACTTCTCCTACAACTACTGCTACTACTTCTCCTACTAGTACTACTACAACAACAACTACTAGTACTTCTGCTAATTCTACTACTACTACTTCCACTACTACTACTACAACTGATGCCACTTCTTCTACTGGTGCTATTTCTACTACTACTCCTATTACTACTACTACTACTCCTACTACTACCCATACTACTACTACTATCACCACTACTGCTGCTACTACTACTACTACGTCTACTGCCGCAACTACTACTACTAATACCTTTACTACTACTATAACTAGAACAACAACTACTACTTCTACTACTAATACAACTACTACAACTAGTAGTAGTAGCAAGAGAAGTAGTAGTAGTAGTAGTAGTAGTAGCAGCCATACTAGTAGTAGTAATGATGGTGGTAGTAGTAGTGGTGGTGGTGGTGGTGGTAGTAGTAGTAGTAGTAATAGTAGTACTAGTTATAGTTCTAGTACTAGTAGTGATAGTAGTAGTAGAAATAGTTCTAGTACTAGTAGTTCTAGTACTAGTAGCAGTTGTAGTGTTAGCAGCAATAATAGTAGTAGTAGAAAACATTGTTGTTGTTGTCCTTGTAGTGGCAGTGCAAGGAGTAGTAGTAATATTGGTAGTAATAATAGTAGTAGATGTAGTAGTTGTAGTAGTAGTAGTAGTAGTAGTAGTAGTAGTAGTAGTAGTAGTAGTAGTAGAAGAAGAAGTAGTAGCTATAGAAACACCTGTAGTAGTAGGAGAATTAATAGGAGTAGTAAAATAATTAGAAGTAACGACAACTATAGTCATAGTGCAAGTAGTAGTTGTTGTTGTTGCAATAGTAGTAGTAGTAGCAGAAGCAATAATAGCAGTAGGAGAAGCAACAGTAGTAGTAGTAGTAGCAATATTAGTAGCTGTAGTAGTAGTAGTAGTAGTAATAGTAGTAGTAGTAGAAGTAGTGGCAATAACAGTAGTTGCAGTAGTGGCAGTAGTGGCAGTAGTAGCAGTAGTTGCAGTAGTAGCAGTAGTATTAGCAATAGTAATAGTAGAAGCAGTAGTAGTAGTAGTCGTAGTAGTTGTAGTAGTAGTTGTTGTGGTAGTAGTTGTAGCAGTCATTGTAGTAGTAGCATTAGCATTAGTAGTAGCAGCAAAACTAGTAGTAGTAGTGGTAGTAGTAGTTGTAGTAGTAGAAATAGTAGTAGCAATAGTAATAGTAGCAGTAGAAGAAGAAGAACAAGAAGAAGTAGTAGTACTAGTTGTAGTAGTAGGAGTAGTAGAAGTAAGGGTGGTGGTGGTGCTGGTAGTAGTAGTTGTTGTTGTTGTTGTTGTAGTAACAGTAGTAATAGTGGTAGAAGTACTAGTAGTAGTAGTAGCAAGAGTAGTAGAAGAAGCAATAGGCGTAGTAGTGGGAGTAGCAGCAGTAGTAGTAATAGTGGTAGTTGTGGTAGTAGTAGAAGTAGTAGTGGTAGTAATAGTAGTAGTACTAGTAGTAGTTGTAGTAGTAGCTGTAGTAGCCATAGCAATATTACTAAGAGTAGTAGTGGTGGTCGTAATAGTAGTAGCAGTAATAGTAATAGTAGTAGTAACAGTGGTAGTTGTAACAGTAGTAGTAGTAGTCGTCGTAATAATAATAATAGTAGTAGTAGTAATAATAGCAGTACTATTAGTAATAGTAGTATTTGTAGTAGGTGTATTAGGAGTAGTAGTCATAGTAGAAATAGTAGTAGTATTAATAGTAGTTGAAGTAGTAGTAGTAGTTGTGGTAGTAGTTGTTGTTGTTGTTATAGTAGTAGTAGTTGTTGTGGTAGTAGTAGTTGTAGTTGTGGTACTAGTAGCAGAAGTAGTAGTAATAATAGTAGTAGTGGGAGTAGTAGTTGTACTAGTAGTAGTAGCAACAGTAGTAGTAGCAGATGTAATAGCAAGGTTGTAGAACTATCCCTATCAGTAGCAGTAGCAATAGTAGTAGTAGTAATAGTTGTAGTAGTAGTAGCAGTAGTAGTTGTTGTTGTAAGAATAGTAGCAGTAGCAGTTGCAATAGTCGTTGCAGCTATAGTTCAAGTAGAGCTAGTAGTAGCGGCAACAACAGCAATAGTAGTAGTGTTGTAGTAGAAGTAGTAGTCATTGTAGTAGTAGCAGTAGTAGCAGTAGTAGTAGCAGTAATAGTAGAGGTAGTTGTAGCCATTGCAGCTGTTGTTGTAGCAGTAGTCGAAGTAGTAGTAGTAGTAGTAGTAGTAGTAGCAGAAGAAATAGTAGTAGCAATACTAGTAGTAGTAGCAGCAGTAGTTGCTATTGTAGTTGTTCTGGTAGCATAACCGAGAGTAGTAGTAGTTGTAGTAGTAGTAGTACTAGTAGTAATAGTAGTAGTAGAAGTTGTAGTAGTCACAATCATAGTTGTGGTAGCAGTATCAGTAGTAGTAGAAGTAGTTGTAGTTGTTGTAGTAGTAGCAATAGTAGTGGTAATAGGAGTAGTTGTATCAGTACTAGTAGTGGAAGTAGTAGTTGTAGGAAAAGAAATAGTTGTAGAAGTAGCCTTAGCGTAGTAGTAGCAGTAGCATTAGTGGTAGTAGTATTAGTAGTAGTAGTAGTAGTTGTTGTTGTTTAATTAGTAGTAGTAGCTGCAGTAGTAGAAGTAGTTGTAGTAGTAGTAGCAGCAGTAGTGATAGTAGTTATAGTAGTTGCAGCAGTATTAGTAGCAACAGTAGCAGTAGTTGTTGTAGTTGAGCACAAGTAGAAGCAGTAGCAATGTTAGTAGAACAAGTAGTACTTGAAGCAGTAGTAGTAGTTGTTGTAGTTGTAGTACTAGTAGTATCAGTAGCAGTAGTAGGGGTAGTAGTAGCAGGAGCAGTAGTAATAGTAGTAATAGAAATAGTCATTGCAGTATCAATAGTAGTAGCAATAGTAGTAGTTGTTCGAGAAGTAGTAGCAGTAGCAATAGCTATAGCAGCAGCAGTAGTAGTCGCAGTAGTAGTAGTAGGACTAGTAGTAGAAGAGGTAGTTGTAGCAGTAGGAGCAATAGTAGAAGTAGTAGAAGTAGTAGAAGAAGTAGTAGTTGTTGTAGTAACAATAGTAGTAGTTGTAGCAGCAACAGTAGTAGCAGAAGTCGTATTAATAGGAGAGGTAGTAGTACTTTTCATTGTTGGAAAAGTACTTATAGTAGTTGTTGTTGAAGTAGTTGTAGTAGTAGTAGTAGTAGTAATAGTCATTGTTGTTGTAGTAATAGTAGTTATTGTTGTTGTTGTAATTGTAGCAGAAGTAGCAGAATTTGTAACAATATTAGTTGTAAAAGTAGTGGCACCATAGTTGCAGTAGTAGAAGTAGTAGGAGATGTAGTAGTAGTAGTTGACGTAGCAGCAATAGCGCGGCAGTAGTAGAAGTAGTAGTAGCTGTTGTTGTTGTTATTATTGTACTAGTAGTTATTGTTGTTGTAGAAGTTGTAGTAGTAGTAGTAGAACTAGTAGTATCAATAGCCACAGTAGTAGTAGCGGTAGTAGCATTAGCAGCAACAGCAGTAGTACTGAGTAGTAGTAGTAGTAGTAGTAGTAGTACTAGTAGTGGGGGTAGCAGTAGTAGTAGTAGTAGTAGCAATAGTAGTGGTAGAAGTAGCAGCAGCAATAGTATTAGTAGCATTACCAGTAGTCGCTGTAGTAGTAGTGACAATAGTAGTAGCAGTAGTAGTTGCAGTAGCCACTATAGTGATAGTAGTAGTAGTGACAGTAGTGACGGCAGCTGTAGTAGTGGTAGTTGGAGTCAATAGTACTAGCAATAGTAGTAGTAGTAGCAGCAGTCGTAATAGTAATAGTAATAGTAGTAGTAGTTGAAGTAGCTGTAATAGCAGAAATAGCAGCAACAGCAATAGTCGTAGTAGTAGTCGTAGTGGTAGTAGCAGCAGTAGTAGCATTAGTACTAGTAGAAGTTACTACTATTACTACACCAACTACTACTACTATCGCTCCTAGTACTATAACTCCTCCTACTACTACTATTACTCCCACTACTACTACAGCCCCAACAACTACCACTGCCATGACTACTACAACAACAACTACTACTATTACTACTAATAATAATACTATTACTACTACTACTACTACTACTACTACAACTACTACAACTATAACTGCTACAACTAATGCTATTCCTACCACAACTGCCACTACCAATACTACAACTACTATAACTACTACTACTAACGCTACTGCTACAACAACAACAACAACTACTACTACTGTTGCTACTACAACTACTACAGCTTCTACTACTAGTTCTACTACTACTACTACTGCAACAGCCGCAGCAACAACAACAACAACTACTACTACTACAACAACAGCAACAACAATACTAACAACAACAACTACTACTACTATTCTTACAACTGTTGTTGTTGTTGCTGCTACTACTACCACCACTACTATTACTACTGTTGTTGTTGTTGTTGCTGCTACTACTACTACTACTACTACTACTAGTACAATTGCTACTACTACTACTACTACTAAAACTGATACTTCTATAACTAACACTAAACAACAACAACTATTACTACTCCTACTACCACTCCTACTCGTACAGCAACTCCTTCTACTAGCCCTACTTCTACTCCTTCTACTTCTACTACTGCAACAACAACCACTCCTACTCCCAGTCCTACTACTCATAGTGCTACTACTACTACTGCCACTACCACACAACAACAACGACTATTACTACTACAGCTACTGCAACTACTACTACTACTTCTACTACTGCAACTACCACCACTACTGCTACTACTTCTAATAGTGCAATTGTGACTATTACTACTACTACTACCGGTATTACTATTACTACTACTACTCTTATTACTACTACTAATCCAAACGCTCCTACTATTTCTAAAACTACTACTACTATTACACTTTTACTACTACTACTACTATTACTATTACTCCAGCTACTACTACTACTATTACGACAACTCCTACTGCTTCTACTGCACATACTAGTACTACTACTGCAAGAGCTGCTACTGCATCTACTGCTACTATGACTACTACTACTACTACTACTACTTCTAACACTAACACTACTACTACTCCTACTACTACTACTACTACAACTACTACTACTATTACTACTACTTCTACTGCTTCTTCTACTAGATCAATTGTTGTTGCAACTACTACTACTATTCCAATGCCTAGTCCTATAACTGCAACTTCTACTACAACAACTCCAACTCCCATTTCTACTCCAACTACCACTCCTAATACTACTACTACTACGACTACTACTTCAACTTCTATAGCTACTACCACTACTACTACAACTACTACTACCACTACCAATACTCCAACAAGAACTACTCTTGCTACTGCTCATACTCCAACAATAACTACTACTACTACTACCACTAGTGCAACTATTACTACACCTCCAACAACAAATGATATTAATACTACTACTACAACTACTATTACTGCTTCAACTGCTATTACTGCTACTCGAACGATTGTTGTTGCTACTATTGCTCCTACTACTGCTACTATTACTACTGCTACTGCTACTATTAATACTACTACTATGGCTACTACTGTAACTGTTGTAACTACTGCAACAGCTACAACAACAACTACTACTAATGCTACTACTGCTACTAATTTGACTCCTACTACTACTACTAATACTACTACTACTTCTGCCACTGCAACAACTACTATTGCTGCAACTGCGACTACTACTTCTACTACTACTTTCGCTACTAGTACAGCTATTACTATTGCTATTACTACTTCTGCTGCTACTTCTGCTACAGCTACAATGACTACCGCCACTGCTACCACTATCATTACTACGATTCCTACTACTGCCACCACTACTACTACTACAATTATTATTGCTACTATGACTACCACAACAAATACTACTACTTCTACTACTAATACAACTATTACAATAGCTATTACTAAAACTACTAACACTGCTACTACTACTGCGACTACTACCGATACTACTGTTGCTACTACTGCTACTCTTACTATGACTACTATAGATACTACTACAACTACTATCGCTACTACTACTACAACTACTATTACTACTGCTACAACAACAGCTACAATGACCATAGCTATAGCTGCTACTACTACTACAACTACAACAACTACAACGACCGCGCTACTACTGTTGCTATTGCCACTACTACTATTTCTACTACTACAGCTGCTACTACTACTGCTACTATTGCTCCTACTACTACAACTGCTACTACTACTACCGCTCCTACTTCTGCTAGTACTAATACATCTATTACCGTTACTACTGCTACTAATATTGCTGCTAGAAATACTTCTATTCCAACTAATAATATTTCGGCTGCTACTATGCTACGGGTATGTGTATTATTACTACTACTACTACTACTACTACTACTACTACTAATATAACTACAACTACTATTACTGCGACTACTTCTACTACTGCTACAACTGCTACAACTTCTACTAATACACTACTACTACTATTATGGCTACTACTACTACAATGGCTACCACTATTGCGACTACTACTACTACCAATACTGCTACTACAAATTCTACTACTAGTTCTTCCACTGCTACTACTACTACTTCTGCTAGTACTACTACTACTACTACTACAAGAAATACTACTACTAATAGTTCTACTCCTACTTCTCCCATAACAATAACAACAACTGCTGCTCCTACTACTACTACTACTGCTGCTGTTGCTGCTGCTGCTACTACTACTACTACTATGACTACTACTATGACTATTGCTACTGCTACTACTATTGCTACTACTTCACAAATTACTACTGCTGCTGCTACTACTACTACTTCCATGACTACTTCTGCTACTATGACTACTGCTACTTTCGTTACTACAGCTTCTGCTACAACTACGACTAATATTGTTGCTGCTGCTCCAGTGACTACTACTACTAGTACAACTACGACTACAGCCGTTGCAGCTGCTGCTGCTACACTACTACTACTACTATTGTTACTACAACTACTGCTGCTCTTGCAGTTGCTGCTGCTACTACTACAGATAATACTACAACTACTACTATGACTGTTGCTGCCACTATTGCTGCAGATGCTACTAATACTTCAACTCCTCCTTCTCCTACAAATACTACTGCTGCAACTACTATTACTGCTACTACTGCTACTACAACTACTACTACTAGTACAACTACTACTATTGCTACTAGTACGAATACTACAATTACTACTACGACTACTGCAAGTGCTACTACTACTACTACAAATATAAATATTACTGCTACTGCTACTCATAGTGCTCTTACAACAACTACAACTACTGTTACTGCTGCTGCTGCTGCTGCTGCTGTAACTACTACAGCTACTACGACAACAACTAATGCTACTGTTACTACTCTTGCTGCTACTACTACTGCTGCTCTACTACAACTATTATTTTCGTTGCTACTGCTACTACTAGAACTGTTGTTTTCGTTGTTGTTGCTACCACTATAACTACGACTACAACTTCTCCTACTACTATTACTATTGCTACGACATCTACTGTTACTACACTGCTATTGTTTCTACTGCTACTATTACTACTGTTACTACTACCACTAATGCTGCTACTGCTAACACTATGACTACTACTTCTGCTACTACTATGATTACAACTAATGAAGATACTAATACTTCTACTACTTTCATGACTACGGCTACTACTTCTACAACTACGTTTACTACTACTGCTACTACTAGTACTACTACCATAACTACTACTATTACTATTACTACTACTACTACTTCCCCTTCAATAGCACCTATACTACTTCCCCTATTACTACTACTACAGCTACTACTACTACTACTACTACTACTGCTGCTGCTGCTACCGCTAATACCATAACTTCTACTACTACTACTTATACTACCGCTTCTGCTGCTACTACTGCTACTACTACATCTCCTACTGCTACTACTACTGCTACTACTACTTCTATCACTATAGCTACTACTACGATTGCTACTACTACTACTAGTACGACTATTGCAACAACTACAACTACTACTACCACGACCACCACCAGCACTACTACTACTACTAATACTACTACCACTCCTAATGCATCTACTGCTACTAATCCTAATACTACTACTAATACTACTACTGTAACTACGGCAACTACTGCTAATTCTATTACTACTACTACAACTATTGCTACTGCTAATGTTGCAATAGCTACAACTGCTACTACTACTACTACTACTACTGCGGCTGTTGTTGCTGCTGCTGCTACAACAACTACTGGTACTACAATTGCTACTGCTACTACTCCAACTACTACTACTACTATTAATACGGCTACTAATACTGCTTCTACAACTACTACTACAGCAACTACAGCAACTACAGCAACTACTGGTGCTACTGCTACCACTACAACAACAACTACTACTATTATTTCTTCTAGTACTACGTTTTCGCCTCCTACTGGTACTTTTGCTACTACTACTTCAACAACTTCTAATATTATTACTACTACTACTGCTGCTGCTGCTACAGTGACTACTACTACTGCTACAACTATTGTTACTACAAATGCTACTACTACTTCTTCTTCTACTACTGCTACTATTATTACTAAAACTTCTACTTCTGCTGCTACTGTAACCACTATGACTTTTACTTCTACTACTGCTTTTGCTACTACCACAACTCGTGCTACTACTACTTCTACTACTAATTCTTCTACTACTGATGTTGTTGCTACGACTACCGTTATTAATACTACTATTGCTGCAACTAATGCTACGACTACTACTATCACTGCTACTACTCCAATTACTACAACTACTATTACAACTACTCCAATTACTACAACTGCTATTACTACACTACTGCCACTACTACAACTAATACTACTACAACTACCACTACTATTGCTTCTGTTGTTGTTCCTGTTGCTGCAGCTAATACTACTACTACAACTACTTCTCCAACTACTACTACAAGTGCAACTACTACTATTCCTACTACTTCTGCGTCAACTTATATTAGTACTATTGCCACTACTACTACTACTACTACTACTACTACTACTGTTTCTATCACTTCTACTACTACGACGACTACTACCACTACTACTACTACAACTACTACTACTATTACTACTACTACACTAGTACAACAACAACTACTCCTAGCACTGCTACAACTCCAACAACTACTACTATTATAACTACTAATATTACTACTACCACTATTGCAACTACTACTACTACTACTACTACTACTGCTGCTACTACAACTCCTACTACAACTACTACGACTACTACTCCTATAGCTAAAACTACTACTATTATAACTACTCCTATTGCTACTACTACTGTTGTTGTTGTTGCTGCTACTACTACTGCTACAACTACTCCAACTGCTGCTACTTATAGTACTACTACTACTAACACTACTATTTTGACTAGTACTACTACTACAATTACTACTGCCACTACTACAACCGCTGCTACTACTACTTGCATTACTGCTACGACAGCTTCTAATCTAACTCCTACTCCTACTGCTACTCCTACTACTACATCTACTACTACAACAACTACTACCACAGCTACTACTGCTACTACTACTTCTACTACTACTATTACTACTTCTATTACTACAACAACTACTACTGCTACTACTATTCCTACTACTACTACTACTAGTCCACCTAATACTACTACGTCTACTATTAATGCGACAACTGCTACAACTTCCGTTGCTACTCGTACAACTACTCCTACTACTACTACTTCTACTATTACAACTACTACTACTACTACCGCTACTAGTACTACTACCACTACTACTACTACTACTACAATAACAACAACGACAACAACAACAACTACAACTAGCACTACCACTACAACTGCTACTCCTACGACTACAACAACTATGACTACTACTACTACCACTACAACAACTACTACCACTACAACAACTACTACTACTACAACTGCTGCTACTACTATTACTACCTACACGAGTACTACTACTGCAACTACCACTACTGCTAATAATACTACTACACCGGTTGCTACAACTACTACAACTACAGTTACTACTACAACTACTAATACTACTTCTGCTACTACTTGTGGTAGTAGTACTACTACTACAACTTCTACTCCTACAGCTAATACTACTTCTACTACTACTACTACTCCTACTATTATTACTACTACTACTACTACTACTACAGGTACTACTCCTACTGCAACTTCTACAACTAATGCTACTGCTACTTCTACTACTACTGCTACTACTACTACTACTACGGCTACTGCTACCACTCGTACTATTACTACTATTGCTCCTATTACTACTACTGCTACACTTATTACTACTTCTACTACTACTACGACGACTGCTACTTCTATTTCTATTACTACTACTACTACTAAAATTACTACTACTTTTACTACTGCTACTACTGTTATTACTATTACAACTATCACTACTACTGCTATTGCTACTGCTACAACAACAGAAACTCTATTACTACTACTACTGCTATAACTACTACTACAACAACAACAACAACAACTACTACTACTACTAACACCACCACCACCACTACTACTGCTACTATTTCGACTACTACTAATACTTCTACTACTACTAATACTGCTACTAGTATAAGTACTACCACCACAACGATTACTCCTACAGCTATTGCTACTACTACTACTACTACTACTACTACTACTACCACTACTGCTACTACTACTGATACACCAACTACTACTTCCACAATTACTACTACTACTGGTACTACTGCTACTATACCACTATTACTGCTACTATTACTTCTACTACCATGAGTAATACACCGACTACTACTACTACTACTACTACTTCTACTACAAATATTACTATGATTACTGCTACTACTACTACTCTGACTACTACTACCACAACTACTACAACTATTGCTCTTACTGCTAGTATTACTACTACTATGACCTTTACTACTCCTACAACTCTTCCTACTACTACAACTACTACAACTGTTACTACTCCTACAACAACAACAACAACTACTACTACTACAACTCCTACTGCTATTCCTTCTCCTACAATAATTCCTACTAATACTACCAATACCACCACTACAACTACAACAACAACAACAACAACAACAACAACAACAACAACAACAACAACTACTACTACTACTACTACTTCTACTACTTCTACTACTACTACTACTATGCTACTAGTAGTACTACTACCACTACTACTACTTCTATTGCAACAACTACTAATGTTACTACTACTGCTGCTAATGCTATTGTGACTATCACTACTGCTACTACTATTGCGACTTTTACTACTGCTACTGCTATTGCGACTATTACTACTGCTACAACAACTACTCCTATTGATATTACTATTACGGTTACTACTATTACACCGAGTTCTATTGCTACTACTACTACTGCTACTACGTCTGCTTCTGCTACTACTACTAACATGGCTACAACCACTACTACTATTGTTACCACTGCGACTGCTACTACTACTACTGCTGCTGCCGCTACTACAACAACTAACACAACTACAACTAGTACTTCTATTGCTGTTGCTGCTGCTACAAGTACTACTACTGCAACTACTACTATTTCTACTACTACAACAACTACTTCTACCACTACTACTATTTCGGCTACTACTACTACTTCTTCTACCACTACTGCTACTACTACTACTATTACTACTACTGCTGCTACTACTGCTACTACTACTGTTATTACTATTACTACTACTATTCCTACTATTGCTACTACTTCTATTACTACTGCTGCTGCTACCATTACTACTATGGCTACTAATACAACTACCACTACTACTGCTATAACTACAACTGCTATTGCTGTTGCTGCTGCAACAACTACTACTATTGCTATTACCATAATAGCTACAACTACCACTACTTATACTATTACTACTATTACTATTGCTGCTACTACTACTACTACTACTTTTCCTACAACTACTACTACTGCAACTACTACTGCTGCTACAACAATGACTACTTCTACTACTACTACTACTTCTTTTACCATCACTACTACTACTACTACTATTACTACTACTGCTACTAATGTTACTACTACTGTTACTACTATTACTACTACTATTGCTACTATTGCTACTACTTCTATTACTACTACTTTTGCTTCTATTACTACTATGACTACTACTATTGTCCTACTAATACAACTACCACTACTACTCGTCCAACAACAACAACAACAACTACTACTACTAATACTACTACTCCCACTGTTATTCCTTCTCTGACACCAATTCGTACTACAACTACTACTACTACTACTACTACTAGTACAACTATCACTACTACTACTGCTATTGCTACAACTACTAATGCCACTACTACTACTACTACTGCTGTTGCTACTGCTATTGCGACTATTACTTCTGCTACAACTACTACTCCCATTGTTACTACTATTATGGTCACTACTACTACACTGAGTTCTGCTGCTGCTACTACTAGTACTGCTACTACTTCTGCTTTTGCTGCTACTACTACTAACATGGCTATTACCACTACTAATATTACTACCACTGCGACTGCTACTATTGCTGCTGCTATTATAACAACTAACACTACAACAAATAGTACTACTATTGCTGCTGCGGTTGCTACTACTACTACTTTTCCTACAACTACTACTACTGCAACTACTACTTCTGCTACAACTACGACGACTACTTCTACTACTACTACTACTTTTCTTAATACTACTACTGCAACAACTACTTCGGCTACAACTATGACGACTACTTCTACAACTACTACTACTTCTTCTTCTTCGTCTACTACTACTACTACTACTATTGCCACTACTGCTAGTACTACGACTAGAACTATAAGTACTTCTAGTACTACTACTACTACTTTTGCTACGACTACTACTGCTACTACTATTACCACTACTTGTACTACAACAACTAGAACTACTAGTACTACTAGTACTACTACTACTACTACTACTGCAACTACTACTATTGAAACCGCTTCTTCTACTACTCTTGCTACAGCTACGGCTACTTTTGCTTCAACTACTACTGCTACTAGTGCTACTACAACTACTGCAACTACCTCAACTCCAACAACTATAGCCATTGCGTTTGCTATTACTACTCCAACTGCTACTACTACTACTACTCCTCCTCCTCTGACTAATATTGGTACTAATATGACTACTACTCTACTACTATTTAGACTGCTACAACTACTACAACTGCTATTGTTGCTACTGCTACTACTACTAATACTACCACAACTACTACTACGACTGCTGATGCTGCTACTGCTAGTAATACTACTACTCCTTGTACTTCTCCTACTAATACTACTACTGCTACTACTGCGACTGCACGTACTACTGCTACTACTACTACAGCATATACTATAGCAACTACTACTACTACTACTACTACTGCAACTACAACAACTACTACTACAGCTGCTAATACTACTACTGTTAGTACTACTGCTACTACTACTACTACTACTACTACTACAAGTACCACTACTACTAGTACTATGACTACAACTTCTACTGCTACTACTCTTAGTACTACTATAGCTGCTTCTACTTCAACTGCAACTACCACTACAACAGCTGCTGCTACTTCAATTGCAACTAGTATTACTACTGCAGCAGCTGCTGCTACTACTGCTACTGCTATAACTATTAAAGCTACTACTGCTACAACTAGTTTTACTACTACTGTTCTTGCTACTACTACTACAAATACTACTAATACTACTACAACAACTACTACAACTACTACTAGTTCTACTATTGCTACTGCTACTACTGCTACTACTACTACTACTACTATTGTGGCTCGTAATACTTCTACTAATACTCCTACTAATACTACTACTGCTACTACTTCTACTGTTACTACACTACTACTACTACTATTACAAAAACTACTGCTACTACTACTGCTGCTGCAACTGCTACTACTAGTTCTACTACTACAACTATGGCTACAAATACGACTACTAATACTTCTACTAATACCACTGCTGCTGCTGCTACTACAACAACCACTACTACTGTTATTGTTGTTATTGACACTACCACAACTACTACTACGACATCTTCTACTACTACTACTACTGCTTCTATTGCTACAACACTACTATTGCTTCTACTAACACTAAAATTGCTTCTACTACTACTACTACTACTACTACCACTACCGCTACTATCACTTTTGCTACTACTACTATTACAACTAATGTAGCTACTCATGCCTCTACTGCTACTGTTACTACTACTACTACTATTACTACTACTACAACTACTTTTACAACTACTGCTACTAGTCGTACTACTATTGTAACTACTACAACAACTACTAGTACAACTACTACTCTTACAATAACAACTATACTACTTCACCTACTACTACTGCTGCTGCTACTATTGCCACTACTACAACTATTGCTACAACAACAACAACTACTACTACAGCTATTTCAGCTACTGCTACTGCTGCTACTTCTGCAACTACTACTACTCCTAGTACTACTACTATTTCTACTACGACTTCTATTACTACAGCTATAACAACTTCTGCTACTACAACTACTGCAACTTCTATTGCTAGTTGTACTACTACTATTCCTAATACTACTACTGCTACAAGGACAACTACTGCTAATACTACTACTACTACTTAGTACTATTGTAATTGTAGCTACTGCAGCAGCTACAACTGCTATTGCTACTGCTAATACTGCAACTACTGATACTACTACAGCTACTACTACAACTCCAACTACTACTACTACTGATACTGCTACTACTGCTGTTGCTGCTACTACAACGTCTTCTCCTCCTCCTACTGCCACTGTCGCTACAACGACTACTGCTACTATCACTACTATTGTTACTACTCCTACTGCTACTTGTTTTTCTTCTAATGCTACAGCTACTATTGCTACTTGTTCATCTACTAATGCTATAGCTACTACTACTACTACTACTACTACTACTACTAGTACAACTAGTACTCCTCCTATTATTACTATGACTACTCCTACTACTAGTACTACTAGTACTGCTAGTACTACTACGACTGCCAAACAACTTCTACTACTGCTACTTCTTCTTCGACTATTAATACTTCTCCAACTACTATTGCCACAACAACTACATGTGTTACTACTACTACTGCTATTCCTTCTAATATTACTACCACTAGCACTATCACTGCTACTACTAGTAGTACTACTAAAACAACTACAACTACTGACGTTACTACTACAACTTCTACTACTATTAATGGCACACTACTACTACTACTTCTACTACTACTGATATAACTACTACTACTACTATTGCTACTACTGCTACCATTGCTACGACTGCTATTGACACTACTACAGCTACTACTACTACAGCCACTACTGCAACTTCTGCTACTACTACTAGTACTAGTACTACTGCTACTACTACTAGTACTAGTACTACTGCTACTACTACAATTGCTACTACGGCTACTACAAGTGTAGCTACTACTGTTGGGACTACTACAACAGCAACAACAAGAACAATAATAACAATAATAACAACAACTACTACTACTACCACTACTACTATTGCGCATATTGCTCCGACTACTGCTACTACTACTAGTAGTACACCAACTACTACTACTACTACCACCACTACTACTATTGCGACTATTGCCCCGACTATTGCTACTACTACTACTACTACACCAACTACTACTATTACTACTTCTACCACTACTGCAACTACAGATACTCCTACTACAACTGCTACTACAACTACTTATACTTCTACTACCACTACAACTACTACTCCTACTAGTGCTCCTACTATTACTAGCCCTCCAACTTCAACTTGCTCAATAACAGTTTCTATGACTACTACTAATACAGCACCCAGTATTGTTTCTATTACTACTTCTGCTACTACTCATACTAATAGAACGAATGCAACAAGTTCTATTACTACTACGGCTGCTACGACTACTACTACTACTACTACCACTACTACTACAACAACAACAACAACTGCTACTACATCCACTATGACTACTACTACAACTACTACCACTATTATGATTACTACTACCAATAATACGACTATGACCACTACTACTACTACGACTACTATTTCTACTACTAGTACTAGTAGTACTACTTCTTCTTCTCCTACTACTACGACTTCTACTACAACTACTACTAATGCTACTACTACTATTGTTGCTACTACTGCCCTGACTACTATAACTACATCTACAACTACAACTACAACTACTACTACTACTACTACTACTACTACTACTACTACTACTACTACTACTACTACTACTACTACTACTACTACTACGGTTACTACTCCTCCTCCTACAACTACCACTATTACTACTATTACTACAACTGCTATTGCTGCTACTTCTACCACGAATAATACTACTACTACAATGACCACTACAATGACTACTTCTCCTGCTTCTACTCCTACTACTATTACTACTATGACTACTACTGCTGCTGCTACTACTACAACCGCCACTACTCCAACTCCTACGGCAACTACCACCACCACTACTACTACTACAATTGCTACTACTACTACCACAACTACTACTCCCACAACTACTACTAATAATCCTACTCCTACTACCACAACTATTACTGCTACTGTTACTCCTACTATCACAACTACAACAACTACTACTACTTCTACTACTGCTACTACTACTACTAATATGACTACTACTACTAATCCCACACCTATTCCTACTACAACTATACCTCCCTCACGTACTACTATTACTACTACTATTACAACTACTTCTTCTTCTTCCACTACTAGTTCTACAATAACTACTACTACTATTATGCCAACTACTACTACAGCTATGACTAGAACTATGACTACAATTACGACTATTACTATTACAACAACTACTACTACGGGTACTACTACTACGGCTACTACTACAACAACAACAACAAATACTACTACTACTACTCCTCCTCCTCCTAACAGTCTAACTTGTACTACTACTACTAGTACTTTGGGTACTAGTACTACATCTACTACTACTACTACAACAACAACAACAACTACTACTACTACGACTACTACTGCTGCTGTTACTGCTACTACTTCTACTACTACAACTACTACTCTTGCTAAGGCTGCTACTAATACTGCTACAACAACTTCTACTACTACTTCTACTGCTTCTAGTACTACTACTACCACTACGTATACAACTACTACTACTTCTTTTGCGACTTTTATTATTATTAATACAACTACTACTATTGCTACTGCTACAACCACTTCTAATACTACTTCTAAAACGACTACTACTACTGCTACTACCACAACCACCACGACTACTACTACTACTACTATTACTACAACAACAACTACTACTACTACTGCCACTAGTACATCTACTTCTACTCCCACCACTACTCCCACTACTAATACAAGTCCAACTACTACTGCTACTGCTACAACCACTTCTACTACTACTTCTACTACCGCTACTACCACTACTACTACAACAACTACGACTACTTCTCCTAATACTACTACTACTACAACAACAACAACAACTACTATTAATACTAATTCTACTACTATTACTGCTAATATTGCAAACTACTACTATTGCTACTCCCACTACTAGTACTACTACTATTGCTAACTGCTACTATTGCTACTAGTAACACTACTACAACTGCAACTACTATTTCTACTTTTTCTCCTACTATTACTACTTCTACTACTACTATTACTCCTACTACAAATATCAACATTATTGCTACTACTACTACCAGTACTACTACTTCTACTACTACCACTGCTACTACTAGTAATTCTACTTTTACTACTACTAGTAGTAATACTACTCCTAGAGCTACTACTACTAACACTATTGCTACTGCTGCTGCTATTACTACTACTACTACTACTATTACTACTACACTACTACTACTACTACTACTACTACTACCCCGACAAAAATTACTCTTAGTACTACTACTACTACTACTATTACTATAATTACTATTACTGCTATTACTACTTCTACTACTACTATTACAACAACAACAACAACAACTCCTATTGCTACTAATACTACCAAAACAACAACCACTACAACTACTATTTCTACTACTACAACTATTACTACTACTACTACTACAAATACTACCACTACTACTGCTACTACTGTTAATACTGCTAATACTACTACTACTATTACTAAAACCACTACGGCTATTATTTCTACTACTACTACTACAAGCACTACTACTCTTACTACTACTACTACCACTTCTGCTCTTGCTACTGGTACTACTACGGCAACTACTACTATTGCAACTACTACTACTACTACTACTACTACTACTACTACTAATACTACTACAGCTACTACTAATATTACTACAACTATCTCTACGACTACTGCTACAACTATTACTACTACTGCTACTGCTACTACAACTATTATTGCTACTACTGCTATTACTACTATAAATATTATAATTGCAAATACCACTATTGCAACTACGACGACTACTACTACTACTACTCCTGCTACGACTACTACGACTACAACTCCAATTGCTACTACTACTAATACTCCTACATTTACTACTACTATTGCTCTAACAACAACTACTGCAACTACTACTACTACTACAACTACTGCTACTACTCCTACCACTATTGCCACTACTCCATCTACTATTGATACTGCAGATACTCCTATTACTATTGCTAATACTACTACTAGCACTCCTACTACCACTTCAAACACTGCTAGTACTACTACTACTACTACAAATTATAACTAAAACTACTATTACTCCCCCAACAACAACAACAACTACTACTACGCTTGTCACTTGTATTACTACTGCTATAACTATTTCAACTAAAACTACTACTATTACTACTACTGCTACTATTGCTACTACGACTACTCCTACTACTATTACTACTACTACTACAACTGCTAGTACTACTACTACTACTCGTACTCACTCAAAGATTCCTACTACAACTCCTACTACTACTAGTATTAGTACTACTATTACTACTACTGCTACAACTAGTACTACTAATACTACTTTTGCTACTGCTAATGCTGCTACTCCTACTACTCCCATTACTACTGCTGCTACTATTACTACTACCATTATAGCGGTTACAACTTCTATTGCTACCGCTACTACAACTACAGCTACTACTACTACTACTATTACTGCTACTACAGCTACTACTACAACTGCTACTCCCACTGCTATTGCTACTACTACTACTACTCCTGCTGCTACTGCTTCTGCTGCAAGTACGACTACTACTTCTACTATTGCTACTACTGTAACTACTACTGCTATTGCTGCTAGTACTACTACTCCTACAACTACTACTATTGCTACTACAACAACAACCACAACAACAACCACTACTACATCTACTACAACTAGCACTACTACTACATCTACTACAGCTACTACTACTACTGCTACAAGTAATACTATTGCTACTACTACTCCTACTACTACTAGTACTACTACTAGAAGCACTATAGCTGCCACTTAAACTGCTATAGCTACTACTATTGCTGCTGCTACTACTACTTCTACAACAAAAACAATTACTACTAATACTACTACCAATAGGGCAACTTCGGCTACAACAACAACAACAACTACTACTACAACAACAACTACTACTACGATTACTCCTACTCCAACTCCTACTCCTACTACTACTAATCCGATTACAAGATCAACTACAACTACTACAACTGCTACTATTACTACCACAACAACTACTACTACCACAGCGACTACTACTACTACTACGACTACTATTACTACTTCCACTACTACTACAACGACAACTACTACTACTATTACCACTATACTACTCCTATTACTGCCACTATTACTACTACTACTGCTGCTGTTGCTGCTACTTCTACTACTAATACTACTACTACTACAGTGACAACTACAACGAATACTACTCCTTCTTCTACTTCTACTACTATTACTACTTTGACTACTACTACTTCTTCTTCCATAACCACCACTACTCCAACTCCTACAGCAACTACCACCACTACTACTTCTACTACTTCAATTGCTGCTGCTACTACTACTGCTGCTGCTGCTATTACCGCGACTACTACTCCTACTACCACAACTACAACAACTACTACTACTCCAGTTACTACTACTACTACAACTACTACTCAGACTACTACTCCTAATTCTACACCTATTCCTACTACAACTCCTCCCCCAACTACTATCACTAGTATTGCTACTTCTATTGCAACTACTTCTTCTTCCACTACTACTTCTACAACAACAACAACTACTACTATTCCTACTACTACTACTACTATGACTACTACTACTACCACAACTACGACTACAACTACTACTACTATTCCTGCTACTACTATTACTATGACTACTACTACTACTACAACTACGACTACAACTACTACTATAACTACCACTACTACTACTAATACTATGGGTACTACTACTACTACTACTACTACTACTACTACTATGCCTACTACTGCCACTACTACTACTACTCCTAACACTCCTACTAGTACAACAACAACTACTACTACTACAACAACTACTACTACCGATACTACTACCGCTACAACAACTACTACTTCTACTACTACTACTACTTCTTCGGTTGTTGTTGCTACTAGTATTGCTACTACAACAACTTCTATTGTTGCTACTACTACTCCTATTTCTACTACTACCATACTTCTACTACTACTACTACTTCGTCTGCAATTTCTACAATTATTACTACAGCTACAATTGTTACTATTACAACTACTTTTGGAACTCCTACTTCTGCTACAACACTACTTCTGCCGTTGCTACTAGTACTACTACTACTACTCCCATTACTTTTGCATCTACTACAACAACTACCACTATAGCTATTACTACTTCTATTGCTACTACTACTACAACTACTACTACTATGAGTACTGCTACAACAACTGCTACTGCTATAGATACTGTTGCTTCTACTACTACTACTGCTACTACTACTGTTGTTGCTGCTACTACTGCTGCTAGTACCACTACTACAACTACTATTGCTACTGCTGCTGCTAGTACTACCAATCGTACGACTACTACTATTCCTACTGCAGCAGCAACAACAACAACAGCTACGACTACATCTACTAAAGCTAGAACTACTAGTACTAAAACTATAACTACAACAACTACTACTAGAAGCACTACTGCTGCTACTTTAACTACTACAGCCACAACAACAACAACTACTACTACTACTACTAATACAACAACAACTACTACTACTAATACTACTACCATTACGGCAACTGCTGCTACAACAACTACTACTGCTACTACAACAACTACAACTACTACTGCGATTACTCCTATTCAAACTCCTACTCCAACTACTACTACTAATACAACTCCTACTACTACATCTACTACAACTACAACAACTATAATAACTATAACTACTACTACAACTCTTACAACAACAATAACTATTACCACCACTACTACTGTTACTACCGCAACTACTACTACTACTTATACTACTCTATAATGACAACTACTACTACTAATACTACTTCTACTCCTCCACCTACAACTGCCACTCTTATTACTACTACTACAACTGCTGCTGCTGCTACTTCTACTACTAGTAATACTACTACTACAACAATTACAATGACTACTACTCCTGCTTCTACTCCTACTACTATTACTACTATGACTACTACTACTGCTGCTACTACAACCACCACTACTCCAACTCCTACGGCAACTACCACCACTACTAATTTTCCTACTACAATTGCTACTCCTACTACCATAACTACTACTCCCACAACTACTACTAATACTCCTACTACTACTAGTACTGCTATTACTGCTGTTGCTCCTCCTACTACTACAACTACAAAAACAAGTTGTACTACTACTACTACCCCTCCCCCTACTACTACTACTATAACTACTTATACTTCTTCCACTAATACTTCTACAACTATTACTACTACCATTATTCCTATTACTACTATAGCTATGACTACTACAACTTCAACAACAACAACAACTACTACTACTAGTCCTAACAGTCTAACTAGTACTACTATTACTACAACAACAACTACTGCTACTACTACTACTACCACCACTACTACTAATGCTGCTACTGCTACTACTTCTACTACTACTACTACTACTACGCTTGCTGCTGCTATTGCTAGTACTACTACTACAACAACTTCTACTACGACTACTATTGCAAGTGCTACTACTATAACTACTTATACTACTACTACTACTCTTGTTGCAGCTACTACTGCCGCTAGTACTACTACAACAATAACTTCTACTACTACTACTATTGTGAGTGCCACTACCACCACTACTTATACTACTGCTACTACTTCTTCTATGACTTTTACTATTATTAATACTACTACTACTATTGCCACTACTACTACCACGTCTAGCACTACTTCTAAAACCACTAGTACCACTACTACTGCCATAACTACCACTACTATTACTACTTCTACTATTACTTTAACTACTACCACTACTACTTCTACTACTTCTACTACTACTCCTACAACTACTCCCACTACTAATATGAGCGCAACCACTACTGCTACTGCTGCTACCACTTCTACTACCACTTCTACTACCACTACTACCACCACAACTACCACAACTACCACTACTTCTCCTAATAGTACTACTACTATAGCTACTCCTATTACTTCTACTATTACAACAACTACTATAGTTGCTACTGCTAATACTAATACTACTACAACAACAACAACAACAACAACTACTACTACTACAACAACAACAATAATAACTACTACTACTACTAATTCTACTACTATTACTGCTAATATTGCAAACTACTACTACTGCTACTCCCACTGCCACTACTACTACTATTGTTAACAGTTACTATTGCTACTACTAATACTACTACAATGACAACTACTATTTCTACTTCTGCTCCTACTACTACTACTTTTGTTACTACTACTACTGCTACTACAAATACCAATACTACTACTACTACTACGACAACTTTTGCTACTACTACTACCAATACTACTATTTCAACTACTACCACTACTACTACTAGTAATACTACTTCTACTGCTACTACTAGTAATACTACTCCTACAGCTACTAGTACTACTACTAACACTATTGCTACTGCTACTATTGCTACTACTACTACTACTATAGCAACAACAACAACTACTACTGCTGCCGCTGCTGCTATTGCTACTACTACTACTACAATAGTACAATTACATATACTACTACTAGTACTACTACTACTTCTTCTTCTTCTACTACTACTACTACAATAATTACTATTACTGCAACTACTACTACAACAACAACTACTACTACTACTACTACTACTACAATAACAACAACAACAACAACAACTACTACTACTACTCCTATCGCTACTAACACTACTAATACTACAATCACTACGATAAATATTTTGGCTACTACAACTACCACTAGTACTACTACTACTACAAATACTACCACTACTACTACGACTAGTGCTACTACTGCTACTGCTACTGCTACTACTACTACAAAACCCACTACAATAATTATTTCTATTACGACTACTAAAACAAGTATTACTACAATTACTACTACAACTACCACTACTATTAGTGCTATTGGTTCTACTACGGCAACTACTACTACTACTACTACTACTATTACTACTACTACTAATACTACTACAACTACTACTAATATTACCACAACTATCTCTACAACTACTTCTACTATTGTTACTACTACTGCTATTGCTACTACAACTACTACTGCTACTATTTCTATTACTACTATGAATATTACAGTTGTAAATACCACTACTGCAACTATGACTACTGTACTAGTAGTAGCAATAGTTGTAGTAGTAGTAGTAGTAGTAATAGTAGTAGTAGTAGTTATAGTAGTAGTAGCAGTAGCAATAGCAGAAGTAGCAGCAAGAGTAGTAGTAGTAGAAGTAGCAATAGCAGTATTAGTAGTGCATACAGAAGTAGTAGCAGCTATAGCTGTAGTAGTCGCTATAGTAGTTGTAGTAGTAGTAATGTTAGCAGTAGTGGTAATAGTATTATTAGCACTAGCAATTATCGTAGTACTCATAGTAGTCATAGTAGTAGTAGTTGTTGTTGTTGTAGTAGTAGTAGTAGTAGTAGTAGTAGTAGCAATTGTCATAGTAGTAGGAGGAGTAGTAGTTGTAGTAATAGCGACAGCAGTAGTAGTAGTTGTTGTTGTAGTGGTGGTAGTAGTAGTAGTCGCAGCAAAAGTAATAGCAATAGTATAAGTAGTAGTAGAAGTAGAAGTAGTAGCAATAGTACTAGCAATCATAGAAGTAGTAGTAGTAGTAATAGTAGGAGATGTAATGGTGGTGGTGGTGGTGGTGGTGGTGCTAGTAGTAGCAGCAATAGTAGCAGTGATAGCTGGAAAAGCAGTAGTATTAATAGTTGTAGTAGTACTATTAGCAGTGACAGTCATCGTACCAGTAGTAGTATTAGTGATAGTACAAGTAGAAGTAGTGACAGCAACAGCAGTAGTAATAGTAGTAGTAGCGGTCATAGCAATAATAGTAGTAGTAGTTATTGTTGTTGTAGTATCTATAGTAGTAGTTGTGGTAGTAGACATAGTAATAGTAGTAGCAGTAGTAGTAGCAATAACAGTTATAGTAGTAGTTATCATTGTAGTAGTAGTACTAGCAATAGTAATAGTTGCAATAGTAGTGGCAATGGCAGCAGTAGTAGTTGTAGGAGAAGTAGTAGTAGTTGTTGTTGTAGTAGTTTTAGGAGATGTTGTAGTAGTAGTAGTAGTAGTAGTTATAGTAGAAGTTATTGTAGAAGTAATAATATTAGTAGCAGTGGTAGTAATTGTAGTATTAGTAGTAGTTGTTGTTGTAGTAGTAGTAGTAGTTGTACAAGAAGAAGTAGTAGTAGTAGTAGTAGTAGCAGAAATAGTAGTAGTTGTCATAGTAGTAGTAGAAGTAGTAGTAGCATTTGTACTTGCAACAAGAGTAGTAGTAGTGGTTGTTGTCATATTAGTAGTAGTTGTTATTGTAGTAGCAGTAGTAGCTATAGTAGTAGTAGTAGTTGCAGAATTAGGTTTAAAATTAGTGGTAGTAGGAGAAGTAGTAGTTGTTGTTATTGTAGGAGTAGTTATAGTAGCAGTTGTTGTAGTAGTTGTTGTAGTACTAATAGTAGCAGTAGTAGTAGTAGTAGAAGTAGTAGTAATAATAATAATAGTAGTAGTAGTAATAGTAGTACTAGAACTAGTAGTAGCAGCAGTAGTTGTTGTTGTTGTTGAAGTAGAAGTAGTAGTAGCATTAATAGTAGTAATAGTAATAGTGGTAGTAGTAATAGTAGAAGTAATAATAGTAGTTGTTGTTGTTTTTGTTGTAACAGTATTTGTGATGTTAGTAATAGCACTAGTAGTAGCAGTTGTAGTAATAGTATAAGTAGTAATAGCAGTAGCAGCAGTAGCAACAATAGTAATATTGTAACAGCAACACAAGTAGTCCTCGTAGTAGTAGTATTAATTATAGTAGAAGTAGCAGTAGTAGCTATAGCAGCAACAACAGCAGCAGCAGCAGCAGTAGTGGTAGTTACAGTACTAATAGTAGGAGTAGCAATAGAAGTCATAACAGTGAGAGTACTAGTTGTGGTAGCAATTAGAGCAGTAGTAGAAGTATTCACTGTAGTAGTAGTCATAGTAGTAGCAGTAGATGTAGTAGCAAAAGTAGCAATAGTAGTAGTTCTAGAAGTAGCAATATCTGTAGTAGTAGTGGCAATAGTGGTGCAAGTATCATAAGTAGTTGTAGTAGTAGCGGCAGTAGTAAGTCGCAATAGTGGCAGTAGTAGTGCAAGTAGTAATAGGAGTAGTGGTAGCAATTGCAGTTGTATTTGTAATAGTATTAGTAGTAGCAGTAGTAGTAGTAGTAGTGGTCGTAGTAGTAGGAGGAGCCATAGTAGTAGCAAAACTAGCGAAAGTGGTTATAGTAGTAGTAGCAGTAGCAGTGGTAGTAGCAATTGTAATAGTTGTTATAGTAGTTGCAATTTCAGAAGTATTAGTGTTATCAGTAGTAGCTATTTTACAGTAGAAGCTGTAGTAGCAGATGTAGTAGTTGCTGGTGCAGCAGTTGGAGCAGTAGCGGTAATAGCAGTAGTAGTAGCAGTGGTAGTAGAAGTAGTAGCAGTAGCCGTAGTTGTAGTTGTTGTAGCAGTAGTAGCAGTAGTAGCAATTATATTAGTAGAAGTAGTAGTAGTTGCAGAAGTAGTAGTAGTAGTAGAAATGGTAGTATTAGTAGTAGTAGCAATTATAGCAGTACCAGTAGTAGTAGTAGCAGTATTACTAGGAGTAGTAGTAGAAGTAGGAATAGAAGTAGCAATAGATGTAGCAGTAGTAGTAGTAGGTGTAGTTGAAGTAGCAGTAGTGGAAGAAGTACTAGTAGTAGTAGTATTAGTAGTATTATGAGATGTGGTAGTTCTAGTGGTAGCTGTAGTAGTAGAAGTAGTAGTAGTTGTAGAAGTAATACCAATAGTAGCAATTTTAGTAGTAGTAGTACAAGTAGTAGCAGTAGCAGCCATAGTAGCAGAAATAGTAGTAGCAACAGTCATAGCGATATCAGCAGTAGTAGTAGAAGTTGCAGTGGTAGTAGTTGCAGTAGTAGTAGCAGCAATAGTCATAGTATTAGCAGCTGTAGTAGTATTAGTAGTAATAGTAGTAGCAACGGTGGTAGTAGTTGCAGTAGTATTAGCGGCAGTGACATTTATAGGAGCCATAGCAGTTGTAGTAGCATTAGTAGTAGTAGCTGTAGCAGAAGCTATAGTAGAAGTAGTAGTAGTAGAAGTTAGCAGTAGTAGCAGTGGTAGTCGTTGTAATAGTGGTAGCAGTAGTAGTAGCGGTAGTAGCAGTAGCAATAGTAGTTATTGGTAGTGGTAGTCATAGCAGTAGTAAGAGCAATATTAGCGGTAGTAGTAGAAGTTACGGTGGTAGTAGCTTTAGCAGAAGAAGTAGTAGTAGCAGCAATAGTCATAGTATTAGCAGCAATAGTAGTATTAGTAGTAATGGTAGTAGCAGTAGTGGTAGTAGTTGCAGTAGTAGCAGCATTGGCATTTATAGGAGCAGTAGCAAATGCTATAGTAGTAGCAGTAGCAAATGCTATAGTAGAAGTAGTAGTAGTAGAAGTTAGTAGTAGTAGCAGTAGTAGTTGTTGTGATAGTGGTAGCAGTAGCAGTAGTAGTAGCAAAAGCAGTAGTAGTTAGTAGTAGTGGTAGTCATATAAGTAGTAGTAGCAATAGTTATAGTTACCGAAGTAGTAGCAGTAGTACTAGTTGTAGTCATAGCAGTAGTAGTTGTAATAGTGGTAGCAATTACAATAGTAGGAGCAGTAGCCACATTTGTTGTAGTAGTCGAAGGTGTAGTAGTTGTAGTGGTAGTAGTGGTTCTAGTATAGTAGAAGTTATAGTGGTAGTAGCAGTAGTTATGAATGTAGTTGCGGTAGCCGCTATTGTTGTAGCAGTAGTAGTAGCAGCAGTGGTAGTAGTAGTAGCAGTAGTGGTAGCAGCAGTGGTAGTAGTAGTAGCGATAGCAGTTGTAGCAAAAGTAGTAGTATTAGTAGCAGCAGTACTAGAAGTAGTTGTAGCAGTTTGTAGTAGTAGTACTAGTAGTAGTTGTGGTAGTAGCAATAGCAATAGTAGCAAAAGTTGTAGTATTAGTAGTTAGTAGTAGTAGTCATCGTAGCAGTAGTGGTAGCAGTAGTAGTAGCAGCAGAAGTATTAGCAGTAGTACTAGTAGCAGTAGTAGTAGTAATAGCAGCAGCAGCAGTAGTAGTAGTAGCAGTAGTAGTAGTTAGTAGTGGTAGTATGAAAAGAACTAGTGGTAGCAGTAGTAGTAGGACTAGTAGTAGTGGTAGTAGTAGTATCAGTAGTAGTAGTAGTAGCGGAAGTAGCAATAGTGGCAATAGTAGTAGGAGTAGGAGTAGAGGAGGAGGAGTGGTAGCAGTAGCAGCGGTAGAAGTAGTTGCAGAACCAATAGCAGTAGGAGTTGTAGAAGTGGTAGTACTCGTAGTAGTGTCAGTAGTAGTACTAGTAGTATTAGTAGTAGTAGTAGTAATAGTAGTAGTAGTAGAAGTAGTAGTTATAGTAGTGGTAGTAGTAGTATTAGAAGCAACAGTAGTAGTAGTTGTAGTAGCAGTAGTAGTCAGAGTAGTAGTGGATGTAGTAGTAGTAGTAGTAGTAGCAGTAGTTGTTGTTGTAATAGTCATAGTAGTAATGGTAGCAGGAGTAGTAGTTGTTGTTGTTGTTGAAGTAGTAGCAATAACTGTAGAAGTCGTAGTAGTAATAGTAGCATCAGTAGTAGTAAAAGTAGTAGTGGTAGTATTAGTATTAGTAGCAATAGTAGTAGTAGTAGGAGGAGGAGTAGGAGTAGGAGGAGGAGGAGGAGTAGTAGTAGTAGTAATAGTAGTAGTAGCAGTAGTTACAGTAGTAGTAGTAGTAGTAGTAGTAGTAGTAGTAGTAGTAGTAGTAGTAGTAGTAGTAATAGTAGTATTAGTAGTAGTGGAAGTAGAAGTATAAGAGTAGCAGGAGGAGTAGTAGTAGTTGTAGTTGTAGGAGTAGTAATAGTAGCAAAAGGAGCAGTAGTAGTAGTCGTAGGAGTGGGAGTAGTTGTTGTAAGAGTATTAGTAGTGGTAGTTGTTGTAGTAGCAAGAGTAATTGTAGTAGTAATAGTCATAGTAGTAGTTGTTGTGGAAGTGGTAGTACTAGTAGTTTTTTTTGTTGTAGCAGCTGTAGTAGTAGTTGTAGTAGTCATAGTAGTAGTTGTAGTTGCAGTTATAGTAGTAGTAGTACTAGAAGTAGTAGTTGTTTTATTGTTATTATTATTATTATAATTATTATTAGTAGTAGTAGTAGTTGTTGTTGTTGTAGTAGTAGTAGTAGGCGTAGTAGTTGAAATAGGATTAGTAGTTGTAGTAGTAGTGGTAGTCGTATCAGTTGTAGCAGTAGCAGTATCTGTAGTAGTAGTTGTTGTCATAGCACTAGTAGCAATAGTAGTACTAGTAGTAGTAGTAGTTGTTGTTGTTGTAGTACTAGTAATAGTAATAGTAGTAGAAGTACTAGTACTAGTAGTTGTAAGACTAGTAGTAGGAGTAGTAATAGGAGTAGGAGTAGGAGTAGTAATAGTAGTAGCAATAACAGTCTAAGTAATAGCAGTATTTGTAGCAGTACTAGTAGTATGAGTAATATTAGGAGTGGGAGAAGTAGTAGTAATAGTAGTAGTAATAGTTGTAGAAGTTATAGCAGCAGTAGTAGTAGTATAATAATAGTAGTAGTGGTAGTAGAAGTAGTAGTAGGAGCAGCAACAAAAGTAGTAGTAGTTGTTGTAGTAATAGTAGTAGTAGTGGTAGTAGTACTAGTACAAGTGGTAAAAGCAGTCGTAGTATTAGTAATAATAGTAGTAGTATTAGTAGGAGTAGTAGTAGTAGCTATAGGAATAGTTGTTCTTGTTGTTGTAGTCATAGTGTAGCTGCAGTAGCAGTTATAGTAGTAGTGGAGGCAGTAGTAGCTATAGTAGTAGCATTCGTAGTGGAAGTAGTAGTAGCAATGGTAGTAGAAATAGTACTCAAAGTAGTAGTAGTAGTAGTTTTTGTTGTTGTTGTTGTAGTAGTAGAAGTAGTAGTAGTAATAGAAGTTGTAGTAGTAGTAGTAGTTGTTGTAATAGTAGTAGTGCAATAATAGTAGTAGTCAAAGTAGTAGTAATAGTAGTAGTTGTTGTTGTTGTAGTCGAAGAATTAGTTGTAGCAGTATTAGTAGTAGTAGTATTAGTAGTAGTAGAAGTAGTAGTAGTAGTAGTAGTAGTACAAGAAGTAGTAGTAGTAGGAGGAGGAGTAGCAGTATTAGGAGTAGTAGTTGTTGTAATAGTAGTAGTCGTATGAGCGGGAGTACTCATAGTAGTAGCTGTGGGTGTAGTAGTATTAGTGGTGATGGTGGTGGTGGTGGTGGTGGTGGTAGTAGTAGTAGCAGTAGTAGTAGTAGGAGGAGGAGTGGTAGTCATAATACTAGTGGTCGTAGTGGTATTGGTAGTCATAGTGTTAGTAGTATTAGTAGTAGGAGTGGTAGACATTAATACTAGTAGTAGTTATAGTAGTAGTTATAGTAGTAGTCGTTGTAGTACAAGCAGCAGTAGTAATAATAATAGTAGTAGTACCAATAGTAATATTAGTATTTGTAGTAGGGGTATTAGGAGGAGGAGTAGTAGTGGTAGAAGTAGTAGTAGTAATAATCATAGTAGTAGTATTAGTAGTAGTAGTAGTAGTAGTAGTAGTAGTAGTAGTAGTAGTAGCAGTAGCTGTAGAAGTAGTAGTTGCAATAGGAGTTGTAGAAGTAGTAGTAGGAGTAGTCGTAGGAGTCGTAGTAGTGGCAATGGTTGTTGTAGTTGTACCATTTGCAGCATTAGTAGCAATAATAGCAACATTAGTAGCATTAATAGGAGCATTAATAGCAATAGCAGTAGTAATAGTAGTGGTATTAGTAGTAGTAATAGTTGTAGTAATAATAGCAGTAGTAGTAGCAGTAGTAGTAATAGTAGTACTTGCCGTTGTAGTAGTAGTTGCAGCAGTAGTACTAGAACTCATAGTAGTAGCAGGAGGAGTAGTAGTAGTTGTAGTAGTAATAATAGTAGTAGTAGTAGTAGGTGTAGTAGTAGTAGTATTAATAGTAGTAATTGTAGTAGTAGGTAGTTGTAGTTGTAGTTGTAGTTGCAGAAGTAGTACTAGTAGTCGCCTTTGTGGCTATAGTAGTAGAAGTATTAGTTGTAATTGTCATAGTAGTAGTTATAGTAGTTGTAGTAAAAGTAGAAGTAGTATTAGTAGTAGTTATTATTGTTGTAGTAGTAGCAGCAGCAGTAGAAGTAGTAGTAGAAGTTCTAATTATAGTAGTAGTCATAGTAGCAGCAGCAGTAGTAGTAGAAGTAGTGGTGGTAGTAGTAGTAGTTGTTGTTGTTGTAGCTGTAGTATTAGTTGTAGTAGTAGTAGTAACAGTAGCATTAGTAGCATTGGTAGTAGACATATTAGTGTAGTAGTAAGACTAGTAGCACTAGTATGGTTAGCAGTTATAGTAGGAGAATTAGTATTAATTGTAGTAGTAGTAATAGTTGTAGTAGTAGGAGTAGTAGTAGTAGCAGTAGGAGTAGTAGTAGTAGTGGTAGGAGTAATTGTAGTGTTAGTAGAGGTAATGGTAGTAATACGAGTGCTAGTAGTTGCCGTAGGAGTAGTAGTAGTGGTTGTTGCAATAGTAGTAGTATTAGTAGTAGTAATAGTTGTAGTTGTAGTAGTAATTTGAGTAGTAGTGGTGGTAGTAGTAGTGTAGCTATAGTAGTCGGACGAGTAGCAGTAGTAGCAGCAGCTGTAGAAACAATATTAGTAGTATTAGTAGCAGCAGCAGTAGTAGTAGTCGAAGAAGTTGTAGTAGTGGGAGTAGTTGTAGAACCACTAATAGCGATAATAGTAGTACTAGTAGTAGTAGTAATAGTAGTAGCAGTAGTAATAGTAGGAGTAGTAATGGGAGTAGGTGTAGTAGTAGAAGCAGTAGTAGCAATAATTCTAGTTGTTGTTGTAGTAGTAGTAGTAATAGTAATAGTAGTGGTTCTAGTAGTACCAATAGTTGCTGTAGTAATACTAATCATTGTAGTAGTAGGAGTAGTAGTAGGAGTAGGTGTCGAAGTAGTGGTAGTAATAGTAGTAATAGAAATAACAGTAATATTAGTATTAGCAATAGTAGTAGTAGTAATTGTGGTAGTGGTAGGAGTAGTAGGAGAAGTAGCAGAAGTAGTAGTAGGATAAGAAGTACTAGGAGTCGTAGCAGTAGTAGTTGTTGTAGTAGCAATAGTAGTAATTCTAGTAGTAGTATTAGTTATAATAGTAGTTGTAGGAGTAGGTGTAATAGTAGTAGTGGTTGTTGTTGTTGTAGTAGTAGTACTAGTAGTAGTAGCTACAATTGTAGTATTTATAGTAGTAGTAGTAGTAGTAGTACTAGTAGTAGTAGCTGCAATTGTAGTATTTGTAGTAGTAGTAGTACTAGTAGTAGTAGTTGCAATTGTAGTATTTGTGGTAGTAGTAGTACTAGTAGTAGTAGCTGCAATTGTAGTATTTGTAGTAGTAGTAGTAGTAGTAGTAGTAGTAGTACAAGTAGTAGTATTAGTTTCAGTAGTAGCAGTAGTAGTAGCAGTTGTAGCAGTAGCAGTAGTTGTAGCAGTAGTAATAGTAGTAGTAGCAGAAGAAGTTGTTGTTCTTGTCACGACAGTAATAGTAGTAATACTCATAGTAGTAGTGGTGGTCGTCGTTGTAGTAGTAGCTGTAGTAGTAGTTGCAAGAGCAGCAATAGTAGTAGTTGTTGTAAGAGCAGCAGCAGCAGCAGTAGCAGCAATAGTAGTAGTAGTCACGGGAAATATAGTTGGAGTAGCACTAGTAGTAGCGGCAACAACAGCAGAAGTAGTTGTGTTGTAGTAGTAGACGTATTCACCGTAGTACTAGTAGTAGTAGCAATAATAGTAACCGTAACAGTTATTGTTGTAGTTGTACTTGTAGTAGTAGTAGAAGTAGTACTAGTGTTTCTACAACTACTCCTACAATAACTACAATTACTACTACTAATACTACTGTTACTACTACTGCAACTACAACTATTACTCCTATTGCTACTACCACTACAACTTAATACTACTACTACTATAACTAGTTCTTCTACTACTATTACGGTTGCCGTTGCTGCCACTGCTAATATAACCGCTACTTCTACTACTATTTCTTTGGCTACTATTACTGCTACTCTTATTACTTTTTCTACTACTATTACTACCACTATTACAACAACTACTACTGCTACTACTTCTACTACTCATGTTGCTACTACTACCACTACTACAACAACAACAACTACTACAACTAATACTATTACTACTATTGCGACTTCTATTACAACTACTTCAACTACTACTACTATTGTTACTACTACTACTTCTGCTACTACGACTACTACTCTTACTACAACAACAACAACTACTACTACTACTACTACTACTACTACTACTACTACTACTACTATTACAATGACTTCTACTTTTGCTCTTACTGATACAACTACTCCAACGACTACTACTACCACTACTACTGCTTCTATGGCTACTGCAGCTATTGCTGCTTCTACTACTACTACTACCGCCACTACAACTACTACTTCTACAATTACTACTACTACTACTACTCATACTACTACTACTACTACTTTTACTATTATTGCTACTCCAACTACTACTTCTACAATTACGACTACTGCTACTACAACTACTGCAACTTCTACTTCTGCTACTATTGCTACTCCTATTACTGCTGCTGCTACTACTACTACTATTGTTGTTGCTGCTACTACTATAGCTACTACAACAATAACTACTACTTAGATGCGGCTGTTGTCACTACTTCTGATGCTGCCAAAGTGGTACTATAGCTGTTGCTACCACTAGATCTACTGCTAACACTGCTTCTAATACTACTACTACTTTTGTTGCGGTTGCTGCTACTCGTACTACTACTATCACTTCCCTTCCTTATACACAGCGACTACTACTACTGTTGCGATTGCTGCTACTCGTACTACTACTATCACTTCCCTTCCTTATACATAGCGACTACTACTACTACTCCTCCTCGTAGTACTGCCCCTACTACTACTACTACTACTACTACTATGACAACTACTATTACTGCTATTGCTATTGTTGCTCCTCCTCCTCCTCCTACTACTACTACTACTTCTACTACCACTCTAAATATTCTGACTACAACTACTGCTACTACAACAACAACTACTACTACTTGCACTACTATTACTACTCCAACAACTCCAACAAGAACTACTACTATTATTATTACTGCAACTACTACAACCACTTCTACTTCTACTACTTCTACTACTAGAACTACTGTTGCTACCACAACCACCACTAATACTACTACTACTATTACTAATGCTACTGCAATTGTTGCACCTACAACGACAACCACTATCTGTACTACTATTACTACTTCTGCGACTACCACTACTACTACTATTACTACTACTAGTACTACTCCTATGACTACTATGACGACTACTATTACAGCTACTTCGACTAATACTACTACTACTACTACTACTACTACTACTACTACTACTACTACTACTTATACTATTACTACTAGTTCAATTATTACTACTGCTACTACTACTACTACTTATACTATTACTACTAGTTCAACTATTACTACTATTACTTCTACTACTACCAATATTATGACTACTACTACTACTACTACTACTACAACAACAACTACTGCCGCTGCCACTACTACTGCCACTGCTATAGCTACTTCTACTACTACTACTACTACTGCTACTACTACGACTACGACTACACCTAATACTCGTACTCATTCGTCTACTACTACAACTACAACTACTACTACCACTGCTACTACTGCTCTTATTACTATTGCTATTACTACTACAAACTGCTATTACAAATACTATTGCTACTACTACCACTAGTACTACTACAACTACTCCTGCTCCTACTACTACTATGACCACAACTAGTACTACCACTTCTACTCCTACTACTTTTACTATAACAATTACTACAACTAGTTCTCCTACAACTACACCTACGAGTGCAACTAGGATTACTACTTCTATCACTGCTAATACTGCAACTCCAACTACTACGACAACTACTACCACTACTACTGCTGCTGCTGCCACTACTACTGCTATTACTGCAGCTACTTCTTCTTCTACTACTACAACAATTACTACTTTAACAACAACAACTACTACTACTTCTCTAGATACTCGTACTCCTCCTTCTACCACTAGAACAAGAACAATGACTGTTACCACTTCTACCACTACTCCTATTACTACTGCTATTACTACTATAACTACTATTACACCTACTACACCAAATACTACTACTAGTGCCACTACTACTACTCGTGCTCCTACTAATACTACGACCACTACTACTACTTCCATTGCCAGTACTACTCCTACTACTTTTACTCTCACTACGACTACTGTTGCTTCTCGTACAACTACACCTACGAGTACAACCACTACTACTACTACTACTACTACTTCCTGTACTACTACTATTACTCCTAGTACTTGTACTTTTACTACCACTACAACTGCGATTACCCCAACTACTACTGCTACAACTACTACCACTACTCCTACTACTACTACTACTACTTCTACTTCTATTATGACTACTACTACTACTACTACTACTATTCCTACTACTAATATTACTGCTACTAGTTCAACTATTACTACTACTACTACAACAACTACTACTACTACAGTTGTTGTTGTTGTTGTTTATGCTACTACTACTACAGCTACAATAACAATTTTCGCAACAGCTGCAGCTAGCGCTCCTACTATTACTACAACTACTAGTACAGCTACTACTACTACTACTATTACGACTACTACTATTACTACTGCTGCTATTACTACTACTACTATTACTACTACTACTACTACAACCACTGCCACAATTGCTACTACTACGACAACTATAACAACTACTACTAATACTACTACTACCACTACTAATACTACTACTGCTACTTTTACTACTGGTATGACAACTACTACTAAAGCTACTATTGCAAGTACCATTGCCACCACTGCTACTACAGGTATTTCTACTGCTACTAATACTACTACTCCTTCCCCTACTACTTCTACTACTATTATTATCACTACTACAACTAGTTATATTAATACTACTACCACAACTTCTGTTGTTGCTGATGTTGTTGTTATTGTTGCTGCTACTACCATAACTACTATTGCTACAACCACTGTGCTACTAACCATGCAACTGCATCTACTACTAATTATAGTACTACTACTGTTGCTGCTACTTCTGCTAGTACTACAATTGCTACAACTACTGCTACTACTACTACTACTACTGTTACTACTACTGCTACTACTACTCCTTTTAGTACTACTTTTGCTACTAGAACAGCTGCTACTGCTATTCCAACTCCTACTACTAGTACTACTACTTTGACTGTCGTGCCTATAATTGCAACTACTGCTACTGCAACTACTACTACTTCGACTTCTACTTCTACTACTACTGTTGCAACTATTACCACTACTACGACTACTACTATTTCTCCTACTTCTACTACAATTGCTGCTATGATAGCTACTACTACTACTACTACTAATGCAACAACTACTACTGCTATAATAGCAACTACATCTACCCCAACTACTGCAACCACTACTTCTATTATCACTACGGCTGCTTTCACTACTACATTTGCTGCTACTATTACTACTACTACAACTACTACTTCTATTGCAACCACTACTACAACTACTACGACTATTACAAACAACAACTACTACTACTACTACAACTTTTGCTGCTGTTGTTGCTATAGCTACTACTACTACTACTACTGCAACAACTTGTACTTCTACTCCTACTATTACCACTATTGCTACTACTATTGTAACTACTACAATTACTACTACTATTGCTACTACTACTACTACTATTACCACTACTGTTGCTGCTACTACAACTACTACTACTGCCATTGCTAAATCTCAACTACTACCACTACCGCTACTACCACTGCTACCACCACTATTTTGCCTACAGCTACTACTCTAACTGCTACAACTACTACTAGTACTACCCCAACGACTAAAACCATGACTACTACTACAAATATGGATACTACTACTACAGTTGCTACTATTGCCACTGTTACTACTATTACTACTACAACTAGTTAAACTACTACAATTATTACTACTGCAAGTACTACTACAAATGCTACTATAGCTACTACTATTACTGGTACTACTACTATTATTATGACTACAGCTACTACTACTACTACTTCTCTACTACTACTATGAGTACTATTACTAATACGACTGTTACTAGTACTACTCCTAGTACTTCTATTACTACTACTTTTTGCTACAACTACTCTCACTACTGCTGCTGCTACTTCTACTACTACAATGACAACTACTACTACTGCTGCTGCTACTTCTGCCGCTACTACGACAACTACTACTGCGATTACTAATACTACTGCTTCTACTACAACTACTACTATTGCTACAATTACTAATTTTGCATCTTCTTCTAGTACTACTACAACTCCTGCTATTAATGCTACTGCTATTTTTTTTATTAATGATGCTCCTGTTACCACTACTACTTCAACTGCCACTACAAATGGTACTCCGCCTACTACTACTAGAAATACTGCTCCAACTACTACTACTTCTACTAGTGCTCCTATTACCACTACTGTTACTACCAATACTATTGTTGTTGTTGCTAAAACTACAACTACTTCTACTGCTTCTACTACTACAACCTCCACTACTACTACTAATACACCTCTTACTACTGCTACTACCACTTCCATGACTATTACTACTATTGTGCTCCTCCTACTACTACTTTTGGTTTCACTATTACAACAACTACTATTGCTACTACTGCTGCTGCTACTCCTACTACAACAACCACAACCACTACTACTACTACAACAGCTACTACTGTTGCTATTATTATAACTGCAATTACAACTACTATGACTACTACTTCTATTACCACTATGGTGGCTATGACTACTACATCTGCTACCACTACGGCTACTACTAGTTCAATTACTAACACTACTACTACTATTATTGCTACTAGAACTACTACTACTATTACTACCACCACTACAACAACAACAACAACAACTACTACTACTACTACTACAACTACAACAACTACTACTACTTTTGCTACTACTATGACTTCTACTACTACAACTATTGCTGCAACTACAACTACTTCTACTACAACTACTACTACCACTACCAGGTTTCCTACTACAACCTCTTCAACGACTACAACTATTGCTATGGTTACAACAACTACTACTACTGCTACTTTTACTGCGACTACTGCTTCTACTACAACTACTGCTACTTCTGCCACAAATACTAGTTCTACTACTACTCTAACTACAATGACATCTACTTCAACTGCAGCTTGTACCTCTACTACTACATCTCCGACTATTAGTACTTCCATTAGTACTACTAATACTAGTACTACAACTACATCTACAACGACTACCGCCACTACTATTACAACCACTACTACTTCAACTACTACTACTACTACTGTTGCTAATACTACTATTTTTGCTATACCAATCGCGATAACGACTACTGCTAGTACTACTATTACTACTGCTGCTACTCCTCTTGCAGCAACTACTGCTACTACTTCAACTACTACTACTATCACTACTATAGCAACTACTACTCCTACTGCCACTACTTCTACTACTGCCACTATTGCTACTACTACTACTACTACTACTACTACTACTCCAACTACTACTATAGCTACTATGGCTACCTTTGTTATTGCCACTACTACTACTACTACTACTACCGCTATTACTACCAGCACTACTACTACTTCTAATACTTTTTCTTCTGCTAATACTACTACTCCTCCTATTACTACTACTACTAATACAACATCTCCTTCTACTACAACTACAACTATTGCTAGCACTTTTGCTACTACTACAATCATTACTGCTACTACAACTATTACTATTGTTGCTACTGCGGCAATGTCTAATTCTACTGGTACTACAACTACTTATACTACTGCTGCTACTACTACTGCTACTACTTCTACTTCTCCTCCTACTACTACAATTGCTACTACTACCACTACTACTGTAGCAACTACTACCGCTACCACTACTACTGTAGCAACTACTACTACAACTAGTACTACCACAACAACTACTTTTGCTACTGCTACTACTCTTCATCTCCTCCTCCTCCTCCTACTACTACTACAGATACTACTACTACTATACTGCTTCTACTACCACTACTACTACAACTACAACTGCTTCTGCTACCACTCGATTTCTCCAACTACTGCTTCTTTTGACATTACTACTGCTATTACCACTATGGATACCGCTACAACTATTACTACTACCGCTACTGCTACTACAACAACAACAACTACTACTATTAATAATACTACTTCTACTAGGACTACAACTACTACTTTTGCTACAGCCACTACTACTACTACTAATATTAATACAAGTACTACTCCTACTGCTGCATTTTATACTGCTACTATTACTGCAAGAACGACTACTAGTACTACTACACCTACTACTTCTACTTCTACTATTGCAAGTACTTTTGTTGTTGTTACTGCTACTACCACTGCTACTACTACAACTACTACTGCTACTACTGCTGCGGCTACTGCTATACCACTAATGTTGTTATTGCCACTGATACTTCCACTGCTACTGTAATTGCTGCAGCAACTGCTACTAGTTTTGCTACTACAACTACTAATGTTACCACTTCTACTACTATTGCTACTACTACTACTAATAATATTACTACTCCTATTACTACAGCTACTACTTATACTATTACTACTACTACTACTACAGCGACAATGGCTACTACGGCAGCTACTGCTACCGCTACTACTATTGCTATTACGACTACTACTATATTTATTATTATTACTGCTGCTACTACTACTAGTACTAGTACAGCCAATATTTCTACTGCTACTATTACTCCCACTACTGATACCACTACAACTATGGCTACTACTACTACTACTACTACTACTACTACTACTACTACTTTCGCTACTTCAAATACTTTCGTTGCTATCACTCCTACCGCTACTACTATTACTACTACTATTACGGCTACTACTCCTACTATTGCAGCTACTACGACTACTACTGCTACTAGTGCAACTATTTCTACTACTACTATTCCTTCTACTACTACTACTACTACATGTACTACTGCTACTACTACTACTACTGCTACCCCTCCAATTACTACTACTACTACTTCAACTGCTACTTCCACTACTACGACTACTGCTACCACTGCTACTGCTCCAACCTCCACTACTACTACTACTACTACAATTAGTACCACTACTGCAACTTATGCTACTACGACTCCTACTGCTATTACTACTACTACTCCTATTACTACTACTACTTCTAATACAACTTCTCCTCCTACTCCTTCGAGTACTACTACTCTACTACTTCGCCCACTACTACAGCTACTGCAGCTACAACTACTACTTCTACTACTTCTTTTGATACTACTGTTACTGCCACTATTGCTACTACTTCCATTACTACTAGTATTATACAACTATTGCTATTACTGTAGCAGCTGCTAGTACTACCATCACTACTACTACTACTATTGCTACTACTAATTCTTCTACTTCTCCTACTACTGTTACTATTACTACTGTTGCTACTGCTACTACTACTACTACTAATTCCACTACTACTATTAATAGTACTACTAATTTTACTACTGCTAATACTACTACTGCTACTTCCACTTCAACTATTACTGATAATTTTACTACTAATAATACTACTACAACTATAGCTACTACTACTATTGGTACTATTATTGCTACTACTACAGTTGCTTCTTATCCTCTGCCTACTACTACAGCTACTACTGCTGCTGCTACTACTACTACTAGTACTACTGCTGCTGTTGTTGCTGCTACTACTACTACTACTACTACAAAAACTACTACTACAACTAATACTACTACTACTACTACTACTACTACTGCAGCTACTACAACTCCAACTACTGCTACTGTTTTTCCTTTTAACTCTCCTACTACTACTGCTGTTGCTACAACTACTATTACTACTACTGCTGCTGCTACTACTATTATTACTACTATTAGTACTACTACTAGTGCAACTAATACTATTGCTAGTACTGCTACTATGACTAATACAACTACTATGACGGCTATTAATACTACTAATCCTACTACTACTTCTACTATAGCTACTTCTTATACTACTACAATTACTACAACAATGACTACAACAACTACTACTTCTACAAATGCTTTTGTTACTATTGCTGCTACTACTACTACTATTATTACTACTACTTCTACTGCTACTATTACAACTAGTACTATTGCCACTCTGGCTTCTGCTACTTCTAATGCTTCTGCTGCTACTACTACTGCATATGCTACTACTACTACTAGTGCCTACATTTTTAGCAAATACAACAACTACTTCTACTCCTACTACTACAACTCCTACTGGTACTATTGGTGCTCTGACTACTACTGCCACAACTACTACTACAATTCTTACCACGACTACTACTTCTGCAACTACACCTGCAACTACAACTCATGCTACTGCTACTACTACTACTACCTCTATTGCTACTACTGATACTCCTACTACAACAGCTACTACTACTGCTTCCATGATTCTGCTACTGTTGTTACTCCTACTACTACCACCACTATTACTACAACTACTAGAACTACTACTACTAAAGCTACTACTATTGCTATTACAACTACTACAATAATTACTTCAATTGCTAGGTAAACTACATATGCTACTACTACAGCTACTACCGCTACTGCTACTTCTACTACTACTACTCCTAATCTCGACCTCCTATTAGTACTACTGCTACTACTACTAAACAACTACTACTACTACTACTTCTACTATTACTACCACTACTACTACAACAACTGCTACTGCTACTACTCTACTTCTCCTCATACTTCTCTTCGTACTAGTGCTATTCCTACTACTATTTCTACTAGCACATTTACTACAACAATAGCTACTACTACTTCTTCTAGTAGTAGTAGTATTATTACTCCAACTATTGTTGTTGCTGCAGTTGCTGTTGCTACTACTGCTACTACTTCTACTACGACTACTATAACAATTACCACTGCTGCCACTATTACTACTACTACTAATATTATTACTACTACTACTATTTCCATTGCAACTACTTCTACTACTGTTGCTTTTTATACTAGAGCTATTACTGCAATAACGAGTACTGCTACACCTACTACTACTACTTTTGCTACAACAACAACTTCTGCTAGTATGACAGCTACTATCACTACTACTCCTATTACTACTACTACTACAATTAGTGCTACTATTACTACGACTACTACTACTACTCCTCCTCCTCCTACTCCTACTCCTCCTCCTACTACTACTACTATTACATGTACTACTACTACTTCTACCCCTACTCCTATTACTACACCTAGACTACTCCTACAACTACTATTACTACTACTATTACAATTGCTCCTCCCACTCCTACTACAAGTCCTACTATTACTCCTCCTCCTATTACTACTACTACTACTTCCACTTCTACTACTACTATTACTATTAGTACTATCATCACAACAACTACTACTATTACTACTACTTCTGCTACTACTACTACTACCCCTACCACTACTGCAAGAACAACTACTGCTAACGCTAATCCGACTACTACTACTCCCCCTGCTACTACTCTTACTATTACTATGACTAATACAACCATTACTACTGCTACTACTATGGCTAGTACTACTACTACTACTATGACTACTACTTCTACTAATACTACTTCCACTATGACTGCTACTAATACAACTACTACTACTATTGCTACTACTACTACACTACTAGTACAACTACACCTTCTAGTACAACTACTCTAACAACTGCTACTATTACTACTACTAATACTACAACAACAACAATTACTACTACGACTACTCCTACTGCTACTACTACAAATCCTACTACTACTACTGCTACTACTCCTACTACGACTACTTCTACCACTTCAACTAGCACTACAACCACTGCTACTACGACTACTTCTACTACTATTACTACTACTACTACTATTATTACCACTGCCACTTCTACTACTTCTACTACTTCTCCTACTCCTACTACTGGTCCTATTACTACTACTCCCCCTACTATTACTACTATTGCTATTACTACTACTACGACAACAATAACTATTACTGCTTTTGTTGCTACAGCTACTACTATTGCTACAACTTCTACTACTACCACTACTGCTACTACTATTGTAGCTACTACTACTACTACTACTAATATTATTACTATTGTTGCTGCTACTAGAACTACTACTGCTGCCATGGCTACATCTCTACTACCACAACTACTACTAGTAACACAGCAACACCACTACTTTGACTATAGCTACTACTCTAACCGCTATAACTACCACTAGTACTACCCCAACTACTAAAACTACTACTACTACTGTAACTACCGCTACTACTACTATTGCTACTATTGCTACAACAACTACCAAAACTACTACTACTACTACTACTACTGCAAGTACTACTACAAATGCTACTACGGCTACTGCTATTACTGCTACTACTACTACTACTATTACTACTTGAGCTACTACTACTACTACTACTTCTACTACTTCTTCTACGACTATTACTAGAACGACTCCGACTACTTCTACTACTACTACTACTACTATTTTTTCTACTACTACTCTCACTACTACTGCTACTACTTCTACTACTATTGCTACTTCTCCTACTACTATGATTACTGCTACTACTGCTGTTGCTACAACAACTACTACTAGTACTACTAGTACCACCATTACTACAACTGCTACTACAACCACTACTACTACTACTACTTCTGCCGCTGCTACGACAACTACTACTCTGACTACTAATACTATTACTTCTACTACAACTACTACTATTGCTACTATTACTAATTCTGCTACTTCCTCTAGTGCTACTACAACTCCTGCTACTAATGCTACTGTTATTATTTTTATTAATCATACTCCTGCTACTATAGCTACTACTACATCTTCAATTGCTACTACAAATGGTACTCTGCCTATTACTGCTAGAAATACAGCTCCAACTACTACTACTTCTACTACTACTCCTACTACCACTATTGTTGCTACCAATACTACAACAGTTGCTGCTAAAACTACTACTACTTCTCTTGCTACTACTACATATACTCCTACTACTATTGCCACTACTACTACTTCCACGACTACTACTACTACTACTATTGATGCAACTATTACTACTACTACTACTTCTACTACTGTCGCTGCACTCCTACTACTACCACTACTACATCTACTAGTAGTAGTAGTACTACTACTACTACAGCGGCTACTACTGTTCCTATTATTGCTACTGCAACTACAACTACTACCACCACTACTTCTATTATCACTACGGTTGCTTTCACTACTACATTTGCTACTACTACTGCTACTACTAGTTCTACAACTACTACTACTGCTACTACTAGTTCTACAACTACTACTACTGCTACTACTAGTTCTACAACTACTACTACTACTACAACTACTACTTCTATTGCTACCACTACTACAACTACTACGACTACTACAACAATAACTACTACCACAACAACAATTTTTACTACTGTTGTTGCTATAGCGACTACTACTAATTCTACTACTACAACAGCTTGTACTACTACTCCTATTACTACCACTACTGCTACTACTATTGTAACTACCATAATTGCTACTACAACTGCTACTACTACTACTACTACCACTACTGGTACTGCTACTACAACTAATATTACTGCCACTGCGAGATCTCTACTACTACCACTGCTCCTAGTACCATAGCTCCCACCACTATTTTGCCTACAACTATTACTCTAACTGCTACAACTGCTACTAGTACTATCCCGACGACTAAAACCACCACTACTACTACAACTATGGATACTACTACTACTATTGCTACTATTGCCACTGTTGCTACTATTGCTAAACTACTATAATTATTACTACTACAAGTACTACTACAAATGCTACTGCGGCTACTACAATTACTCCTACTACTACTACTATTACGACTACAACAACTACTACTACTACTTCTCTACTACTACTACGACTATTATTACTACTATGACTATTACTAGTACTACTCCTAGTACTTCTATTACTACTACTACTACAATTTTTGCTACTACTACTCTCACTACTACTGTTGCTACTTCTACTACTACTACTACTACTCCTACTACTATGACAACTGCTACTACTACTGCTGCTACTTCTGCTGCTGCTACGATAACTACTACTGCGATTACTAATACTACTACTTCTACTACAACTACCACTATTTCTATAATTACTAACTTTGCATCTTTTTCTAGTACTACTACAACTGCTGCTACTAATGCTACTGCTATTATTTTTATTAATGATACTCCTGCTACTACTACTACAACTTCTTCAACTGCCACTACAAATGGTACTCCACCTACTACTGCTAGAAATACTGCTCCAACTAGTACTACATCTACTACTACTCCTATTACCACTATTGTTGCTACCAATACTACTGTTGTTGTTGCTAAAACTACAACTACTTCTACTGCTTCTACTACTACAACCTCCACTACTACTACTAATACACCTCTTACTACTGCTACTACTATTGCTGCAGCTGCTCCGACTACTACTACTTTTGGTTCCACTATTACAACAACTACTATTGCTACTACTTCTGCTGCTACTACTACTACCACCACCACCACCACTACTACTACAGCGGCTACTACATCTGCTATTACTGCAATTACAATTACAACTACTATGACTACTACTTCTATTACCACTACGGTTGCTATGCTACTACATCTGCTACTACTACTCCTACTACTAGTGCAATTACTAATACTACTACTACCATTACTGCTACTACAACAACTACTACTATTACTACCACCACTACTACAACAACAACAACTACTACTACTACTACAACTACTACAACTACAACTACTACTTTTACTACTACTATGACTTCAACTACTGCAACTATTGCTGCAACTGCAACTACTTCTACTACAACTACTACTACCACTACCACTTTTCCTACTACAATCACTTCAGCAACTACAACTATTGCTATGGTTACGACTACTACTAGTACTACTACTACTTTTACTGCAACTACTACTTCTACAACAACTACTGCTACTTCTGCCACAAATACTAGTTCAACTACTACTCTAACTACAACGACATCTACTTCAACTACAACTTGTACCTTTACTACTACATCTCCGACTATTAGTACTTCCACTAGTACTAGTAATACTAGTACTATTACTACATCTACAACGACTACCGCCACTACTATTACGACCACTACTACTTCAGCTACTACTACTACTACTGTTGCTAATAATACTATTTTTGCTATAACAATTGTGACAACAACTACTGCTAGTACTACTATTACTCCTTCTGCTACTCCTCCTGCAGCTACTACTGCTACTACTTCAACTACTACTACTATCACTACTACAGCAACTACTACTTCTACTGCCACTATTGCTACTACTACTACTGCTATAACTACTCCAACTACTACTATGGCTACTATGGCTACCTTTGTTACTGCTGCTGCTACTACTACTACTACCACTATTACTACCAGTACTACTACTACTTCTAATACTTCTTTTCTGCTAATACTACTACTCCTCCTATTACTACTACTACTAATACAACATCTCCTTCTACTACAACTACAACAACATCCACAACTACAACTATTGCTAGCACTTTTGCTACTACTACAACCATTACTGCTACTACAACTATTATTATTGCTGCTACTGCGGCAACGTCTAGTTCTACTCGTACTACAACTACTGATACTACTGCTCCTACTACTGCTGCTACTACTTCTACTTCTCCTCCTACTACTACAATTGCTACTACTACCACTACTACTGTAGCAACTACTACCGGTACCACTACTACTGTAGCAACCACTACTACAACTAGAACTACCACAACAACTACTTTTGCTGCTGCTACTACTCTTCATATCCTCCTCCTCCTACTACTACTACAGATACTTCTACTACTATACTACTTCTACTACCATTGCTACTACAACTACAACTGCTTCTGCTACCACTTGACTTCTCCAAATACTACTACTTTTGATATTACTACTGCTATTACCACAGCGGCTATAGCTACTACTATTACTACTACCGCTACTACTACAACAACAACAACTACTACTACTATTAATAGTACTGCTTCTACTACGACTACAACTACTACTTTTGCTACTGCCACTACTACTACTACTAATATTAATACTTGTACTACTGCTACTGCTGCATTTTATACTGCTACTATTACTGCAAGAATGACTACTACTACTACTACTACTACATCTACTACTTCTACTTCTACTATTGCAACTACTTTTGCTATTGTTACTGCTACTACCACTACTACTACTATTACTACTACAACTACTGCTACTACTAGTGCTACTGCTGCTGTTGCTACTGCTACACCACTAATGTTGTTGTTGCCACTGATACTTCCACTACTACTGCAATTGCCGCTGCAATTGCTACTACTTTTGCTACTACAACTACTAATGTTACCACTTCTACTACTATTGCTACTACTACTAATAGTACTACTACTATTATTACTACTGCTACTACTTATACTATTCCTACTACTACTACTACTGCGACATTTGCTACTATGGCTGCTACTGCTATCGTTACTACTATTGCTTTTACGACTACTACTATATTTATTACTACTACTGCTGCTACTACTACTAGTACTAGTACTGCCAATACTGCTACGGCTACTATTACTCCCATTATTGATACCACTACAACTATGGCTACTATTACAACAACTACTACTACTTTTGCTACTTCAAATACTTTCGTTGATACTGCTACTACCACTACTACTATTACTACTGCTATTCCTGCTACTACTCCTACCAGTGCAACTACTGCGACTACTACTACTTCTATTCCTTCTACTACTACTACTACTACCTCTACTACTGCTACTACTACTACTGCTAGTACTAGTACAACTACAACTACTTCAACTGCTACTTCCACTACTACGACTACTGCTACTACTGCTACTGCTCCTACCTCCACTACTACTACTACTACTATTACTACCACTACTGCAACTTCTGCTACTACTACTCCTACTACTATTACTACTACTCCTCCTATTACTACTACTAATTCTAATATAACTTCTCCTCTTACTCCTTCGAGTACTATTGCTCTACTACTTCACCCACTACTACAGCTACTGCAGCTACACTGCTTCTACTACTTCTTTTGCTACTACTGTTATTGCCACTATTGCTACTATTTCCATTACTACTAATACTATACAACTATTGCTATTATTGCAGCAGCTGCTAGTACTACCATGACTACTACTACTTCTACTACTACCACTATTGCTACTACTAATTCTTCTACTTCTCCTACTACTGTTACTATTACTACTGCTGCTACTGCGGCTGCTACTACTACTATTACTAGTACTACTAATTTTACTACTGATAATACTACTACTGCTACTCCTACTGATAATTTTACTACCACTAATAGTACTACAAGTATAGCTACTACTACTATTGGTACTACTATTGTTACTACTATAGTTGCTTCCTTCTCCTCCTCCTACTACTACAGCTACTACTACTACTGCTGCTCCTCCTCCTCCTCCTCCTCCTACTGCTACTACTACTACTACTACTACTATAACTGCAACTACTGCTGCTCCAACTACTGTTACTGCTATTACTCTAACTCTCCTACTACTACTGTTGCTGCTACGACTACAACTACTGCTGCTGCTGCTGCTATTACTACTATTACTACTATTAGCACTACTACTAGTATAACTAATACTACTGCTAGTACTGATACTATGACTATTACAACTACTAATCCTACTACTACTTCAAATACAGCTAATTCTTATATTACTACAATTACTACAATAATGACAAAAATAACTACTACTTCTACAAATGCTTTTGCTACTAATACTGCTACTGCTACTACTATTATTACTACTACTTCTACTTCTACTATTACAGCTACTAGTATTCCCACTATTGCTTCTGTTACTTCTAATGCTTCTACTGCTACTATTACTGCATTTGCTACTACTGTTACTAGTGCCTACATTTACTGCAAATACAACAACTACTTCTACTCCTATTACTACAACTCCTACTAGTACTATTGCTACTTCTACTGCTACTGCTACTACTACTACTACAGTTATTACCACGACTACTACTTCTGCTACTACAACTGCAACTGCAACTCATGCTACTGCTACTACTACTACTACCTCTATTGCTACTACTGATACTCCTACTACAACAGCTTCTACTACTACTTCCATGAGTCTACTACTGTTGCTACTCCTACTACTACGACCACTATTACTACAACTACTAGAACTACTACTACTACTACTGAAGCTACTACTATTGCTATTACAAACACTACAATAATTACTTCTATTATTACTACGGCTGCAAGGTAAACTACATTTGCTACTACTACAACTACTACCGCTACTGCTACTTCTACTACTACTACTCTTAATCTCCACCTCCTATTAGTACTACTACTACTACAACAACAACAACAACAACTACTACTACTACTATTACTTCCACTATTACTACCACTACTACTACGACTACTACTACTGCTACTACTCTACTTCTCCTCATACTGCTCTTCGTACTAGTGCTCTTGCTACTGCTGTTTCTATTACCACATTTACTACAACAATAACTACTACTACTACTTCTACTACGACTACTATAACAATTACCACTACTGCCACTACTACTACTACTACTACTACTAATATTATTATTACTACTATTATTTCCCCTGCAACTACTTACACTACTGTTGCATTTTATACTACTGCTATTACTGCAATAACGAGTACTGCTACTACTTCTGCTACACCTACTACTACTACATTTGCTACAATAACAACTTCTGCTAATATGACGGCTACTATCACTACTACTCCTGTTACTACTACTACTACACTTAGTGCTACTATTACAATCACTACTACTACTACTACTCCTCCTCTTCCTCCTCCTCCTCCTCCTCCTCCTACTACAACTATTACATGTACTACTACTACTTCTACCCCTACTCCTATTACTACGCCTAGACTACTCCTACAACTACTATTACTACTACTACTCCTCCTCCTACTACTATTACTATGACTACTACTATTACAATTGCTCCTCCCACTCCTACTACAAGTCCTACTATTACTCCTCTTCCTATTACTACTACTACTACTTCCACTTCTACTACTACTATTACTATTAGTACTATAACAACAACAACTACTACTATTACTACTACTTCTGCTACTACTACTACTACCCCTACCACTACTACAACAACAACTACTGCTACTTCTAATCTGACTACTGCTACTATAACAATTACTACTTCCCCTACTGCTACTCCTACTATTACTATGACTAATATAACCATTCCTACTGCTACTACTACGGCTAGTACTACTACTACAACTATGACTACTACTTCTACTACTACTACTTCCACTATGACTTCTACTACTACTACCTCCACTACTACTACTATTGCCACTGCTACTACACTACTAGTACAACTACTACTTCTACTACAACTACTCCAGCAACTACTACTATTACTACTACTAATACTACAACAACAACTACTACTACTACAACTACTCCTACTGCTACAACTAATAATCCTACTACTCCTACAACTGCTACTACTCCTACTATGACTACTTCTACCACTTTGACTAGTACTACAACCATTGCTACTACTACTACTTCTACTACTATTACTACTACTACTACTATTATTACCACTGCCACTTCAACTACTTCTACTACTGCTCCTATTCCTACTACTGGTCCTACTACTATTACTACTATTACTACTACTGCTATTACTACTACTATTACTTTTGCTCCTCCTAGTCCTATTACTCCTCCTAATAGTACTCCCACAACTTGTAGTACTACTAATACTGCTACTACTACTACAACTACTACTATTACTACTGCTACTCCCACTCCAATTACTACTACTATTTCGATTAGTACTACTAGTATTGCTGCTACATTTTATAATAATACTACTGCTGATACTAGTTCTACTACAACAACTATTGCTGCAACAGCTACTGCTACTACTAGTCTGACTATTGCCACTATTGCAACTATGAATCCTACTACAACTTCTTCTCCTACTACTACTATTACAACTGCCCCTCCCACTCCTACTACAACTCCAACTATTACTACAACAACTACTACTACTTCTACTACTTCCACTACTACAACTATTACTATTAGTACTATAACTACAACTACTACTACTATTTCTACTACTTTTGTTGCTACTACTACTGTGCCTACCACTACTATAACTACTACTACTGCTACTGCTAATCTGATTACTACAACTATAACAATTGCTACTCCTCCTGCTGCTACTGCTACTACAACTACGACTACTAGAACCACTACTACATCTACTACTATGACTACTATTACTACTTCTACTATGACTACTACTTTTACTACTACTGTTGTTGCTATTTCAACTATGACTGCTACTACTACAACTACTACTACCTCCACCACTACTACTATTGCTACTGCTATTACACTACTAGTGCAACTACTACTTCTAGTATAGCTTCTACTTCGGCAACTACTACTATTACTACTACTAATATTACAACAACAACTACAACTACTACTCCTACTGCTACTACTACTAATCCTACTGCTACTACTGCTACTACGACAACTTCTACCACTTCTACTTGTACTACAACCACCACTACTACTACTACTACTACTATTACTACTACTACGACTATTATTACTACTGCCACTTCTACTACCTCTACTTTGGCTCCTACCACTACAACTACTCCTACTACGACAACTACTACTATTACTACTACTACCCATGCTATTACTACCACTACTATTACTACTACTATTACTTCTACTTCTCCTAGTCCATTTACTCCTCCTTCCACTACTCCCATAATTTGTAGTGCTATTAATACTTCTACTACTCCTACTACTACTACTTCTGTTACTACTAGTATTACTATTGCTACTCCCGCTCCTATTACTACTCCCACTACTATTTCAACTTGTACTACTAGTACTTCTACTACTACTACAGTTACTAGTACTCCTACTACTGTTGCTATTGCTGCTGCTACATTTTATACTACTACTACTCCTACTACTAGTGCTACTAGAATAACTATTGCTACTCCTGCTACAGCTTCTACTAATATGACTATTGCCACTATTGCAACTACTAATCCTACTACAACTGCTTCTCCTCCTCCACCTCTTGCTACTACTACTAGTAGTACTACTTGTACAACTGCTACTCCTAATAATAATAACAATAATAATACAACAACGACTTCTACTACTACTACTACAACAAATACTACAATGTCTACTACAACAACGACTACAGTTGCTACAACAACAACAACTACTACAACTTCTACTATGACAACTACTTCTACTACTACAACTAATACTACAACTACTACTATCAAGATTGCTACTACTACTACACTACTACAATAACTACAACTAATAGTACTACTACTCCTTCTAATACTACTACTATCTATACTACTACTACTACTGCAACTGGTACTATTACAACTACTACAATAACTAATACTACTACTACTACTACTATTACTGCTGCTGCAACTACTTATACTACTCCTACTACTACTTCTACTATTTCTACTATAATGACTACTACTACTAATATTACTACTACTACTTCCACTACTACGACAACAACAATAACAATAACAACAACAACAACTACTACTACTACTTCTACTATCGCTACTACTATTTTGATAACTACTACTACTCTAACTACTACTATGACTACTACTACTACTACTACTATCGCTACTACTATTACGACAACTACTACTACTCCAACTACTACTACTACTGCTACTACTACTACTCTTGCTACCAATACTTCAATTACTATTGCTACTATAGCTACTACTACTTCAATTGCTATTACTACTATAGCTACTACTGCTATTGCTACTACTACACTTCAATTATTATTGCTACTATAGCTATTACTGCTATTGCTACTACTACTACTCCTCCTCCTACTACTACCACTACTTTAATTACTATAGCTGCTATTGCTGCTGCTACTGCTACTACTACTACAACTATAACAACTAGCACTACTACTACTCCAACAACTAGTTCTATTACTACCACTAATACCACTACTACTCCTACTACTACTACTAGTACTACAACTTATACTACTACCTCTAACACTACTACTTATAGAACTACTACTACTGCTACTGCTGCTGCTCCTACTACAACTACTACCACTACTGCTACTGCTACTTCTACTACTACTACTACTATGACTACTGTGACTACTCTAACTACTATTACCACTACTACTTCTTCTTCTACTGCTGCTGCTGTTGCTACTACTGCTACTACTTGTACTACTACTTCTAGTGCTACTACTTCTACTACTACTACTACTCCTACTGCTTCAACTACTACTACAATGACTTATACTAGTACACTGCTAATGGAACTACTGCTCCTACTACTACTACTACTACTAATACTACTACTTCCACTATTACTACTACTAGTACCACTACTGCTACCGCTACCACTACTACTACAACTGCTGTTGCTGCTACTACTAGTACTCCTACTACTACTACTACTGCTACTACTACTACTTCCGCTGCTACTACTACTACACAACTATAGCATCTAGTACTACTAGTACTACTACAACTCTTACAACTAATACTATTACTACTACTACTTGTACTACTACTACAACTCTTATTGCTATTCATACGACTACTACTAGGAGCGCTGCTTCTGCTACTTCAACTACTACTACTACAACTTATACAATAACGGCTACTACTGCTACTACTACTACTAATACTACTACTACTACTACTTATACAACAACGGCTACTACTGCCACTACTAGTACTAATACTACTACTACTACTACTACTCCTACTACTTTTCCAACTACTACTACTACAATTGCTACTGCTATTGCTATTACTATTGCTGCTGCTGCTACTACTACTATGACTACTACTACTCCTATTACTACTACTCCTACTCCTCCTCCTCCTCCTCCTCCTTCTGCTACTTCTACTACTACTACTACTTCTCCTGCTACTGTTACTGCTACTACTACTAGTGCTACTATCACTACTACTACTTCTACCACTATTACTATTACTGCTACTACTATTTCAGTTACTGCTCCTATGACTGCTTCTCCTTATACTACTACTACTACTACGACTACTACTTCTACTACTTTTGCTACAGCAACAACAACAACTGCTACTACTACTGCCACCCTTACTTCTATAACAATAACTACTACTCCTATTGCTTCTATTGTTACTATCGCTACTAATGCTATAAGTACTACTATTCCTCCTTCTACTAATACTGCAACTACTGCTACTACTTTTGCTACTGCTACTACTATTGGTACTACTACTACTACTGCTACTACTCCTCCTACTCTAACAATGATAACTACTACAACTGTTACTACTTCTATGACTACTACCACTGCTACTACTGCTGCTATTGCAATGACCACATCTCCTACTTCTACTACTTTTGCTACTACTACTACTACTACTACTGCTACTGCTGCTGCTACTGCTACTACTACTACTACTAAACTACAACTACTATTGCTATTGCGTGTACTATTGCTACTACTACAAAAATTGCTGCTACTACTACTGCTACTACTGCTACTACAACTACTGTTGTTGCAGCTACTACTAATGCTACCACTACTCCAACTAGTTTTATTATTGCTACTACTATAGCTATTATAATTACTACTACACCGACTAATGCTTCTATTATTACAAATACTACAACTATTAGCAGCATTACTATAACTGCTACTACAAGTTCTACTACTACTACTACTACTAGAACTACTTCTACCACTATTCCTATAACAATTGGTACTACCACTGCTACTACTACTACTATGATTGCTACTGCAACTACATTTGCGACAATAGGCTACTAGTACTACTTCTACTTCCACTACCATGATTGCTATGACTTCTGCTACTATTACTACTATAACTACTACTACTACTATCACTACGGCTACAAACGCTACTATTGCTACAACTACCACAACTACTATCACTACTACTACTGCTGCGGCTACTAGCGCTACTAGTACTGCTACAACTACTACTAGTACTACTGCTACTGCTAATGCTTTTACGGCTACTACAACTACTTCTACTACTACCACTATAATAGTCGACTATAAGTACAGATACTACTGCTACTACAACTACTTGGACTACTGTGACTACTACTGCTCCTACTACTAAAACAAAAACTTCTTCTGCTACTACTGCTACTACTACTCCATCTAATACAACTCCTTCTACAACTAATACTAATACTATTACTGTGATTGCTACTACTATATCTTCTTCTGCTACTACTACTACTACTACTACTACAACAACAACAACAACTACTACTACTACTACAACAACTCCAACTACTACCACTGCTACAACTACCACTACTACTATATCTACTATTGCTACTACAAGTACTGCTGTTGCTACTGGTACTAATGCTGCTACTACAACTACTACTACTGCAACTAGTGCTACTATTACTACTACTACTTCTACTACCGCTACTGCTGCTGCTCCTACTATTGCTACTATTACTACTGCTGATACCACTCTTACTACTATGACTATAGGAACCACTACTTCTACAACTACTACAACTACTATAATGGCTACTGCCATTACTACTACTACAACTACAACAACTACTGCTACTACTATTATTGCCATTGCTGCTACTACTAGTTCTTCTACTACTACAATAAGTGCTACTACTATTGCAACTACTTGCACTACTACTACTTCCCCAACTACTAAAACTACTAACACTACTACTACTCCTACTACTACTGATATTACCACTACTACTGCTGCTACTGCTACAACTGTTACTACTGCAAATTCATCTCTGCTGCTACTACTACTACTACTACTATCACTACTACTATCTCCACTACTAGTGCTTCTGCAACTAGTACTACTACATATCCTACAGCTACTTTTGCTGCCACTACTCAACCTAATACTATTCAAAATACTACTCCTACTCCTCCTCCTAGCACCACCACCACCACCACTACTACTACTACTACAACTACTACTACAACAACTACTACTACTACTTCTATTACTATGACTAATACTACTACTAGTACTACTACTACAGCCACTACTACTGCTACTAGTTCTACTTTTGCTATGGCTACTATAGCTTCTAGAACTACTGCTACTACTACTGATAATAGACGAAGCAATAGTTGTAGTTGTAATAGTAGTAGCAATAGTTGCAGTTCCAACAATAGCGGTAATAGAAGTAGTCATGCTGAAGCAGAAGTTAGCGTGGCTGTAGTCGCTATAGCAGCTACTGTAGAAGTAGTAGTTGTAGTAGTAATAGTAGTAGTTATAGTAGTAGTTGTTATTGTAGTATTTGTAATAGTAATAGTATTAGTAGGAGCAATGGTAAAAGCAATAGAAGTAGTAGTAGTGGTAGTTGTAGTAGGAGTAGTAGTAAGAGGAGGAGGAGGAGTTGTAGTAGTAGTAGTTCTAGAAGCTATAGATGTAGTAATACAAGTAGTAGTCCAAGCAGCAGTATTAGTATTAGTAGTAGTAGTAGTAGTTACATAAGTAGCAATTGTGGTAGCAATGGTAGTAGTTATTATTCTAGAAGCAGTTATAGCAGTAGCAAGAGTTGTGGTACTAGTAGCTATTGTAATAGCAGTAGCAGTAGCAGTAGCTGTAGTAGTAGTAGTAGTAGCTATAGTAGCAGTAGTACTAGTAGAAGTAGTAGTAGTAATAGTAGTAGGAGTGGTAGTTGTGATAGCAGTTCTAGTAGTAGTTGTTGCTACTATAGTTGAAGGAGAAGTAGTAGTAGTAGTTGCAGTTAAAGTAGTTGTAGATGTAGTACTATTAGTAGCAGTAGTAGTAATAGTAGTACTAGTAGTAGTTCTACTACGAGTAGTAGTAGCAAAAGTAGTAGTAGTAGTAGTAGTGCTAGTAGCAGAAGTGGTAGTAGTAGTAGAAGTAGTAGTAGTTGTTACTGTAGGAGAAGTTATAGTAGCAACAGTAGCAGCAGCAACAACAGTAGTAGTAGTAGTAATAGTAGTAGTAATAGTAGTAGTAATAGTAGGAGTAGTAGTAGTAATAATAATAATAGTTGTAGTAGTGGTAGAAGCAGTTGTAGAAGTAGTAGTAGTAGTAGGAATAGTAGTAGCAATAATAGTAGTAGTACTAATAGTAGTAATAGTAATAGTAGTAGCAGTAATAGTAGTAATAGTAGTCATAGTAATTGTAGAAGTAATAATAGTAGTGGTAGTTGCAGTAGCAGTTCTTGTAGCAGCAGTAGTAGTAATAGTAGTAGCAGTAGTAGCAATCGCAGCTATAACAATAGTGGTACTAGTAGTAGTAATAGTAGTAGCAGTAGAAGTAGTAGCAGTAGTTGTAGTAGCTCTCGCAGCACCAGCAACTGCAGTAGCAATAGTAGTAGCAATATTCACTATAGTAGTAGTCGTAGTAGTATCATAAGTTGCAGTAGTAGTAGCAATAATAGTAGTCACAATAGTAGCAGTAGTTGTTCGTTGTTCTAGTAGTAGTAGGAATAGTGGTAGCAATTGTAGTTGTAGTAGTAGTTATAGTAGCAGTGGTATTACTAGTTGTGGTAATGATAGTAGTAGTAGTTGTCGCAGTAGTAGTAATAGGCATAGTAGTAGTAGAACTAGTAGAAGTGGTTGTAGTAGTAGTAGCAGTAGTAGTTGTAGTAGTAGCAAAAGCAGCAATAGTAGCAAAAGTAATAGTTGTTCCAATAGTGGCAGCAGCGAAACTATTACTATTAGTAGTAGTAACAGCAGTGATAGTAGCCAGAGTAATAGTTGCTACAGTTGTGGTTGTAGTTGTAGTACAAATAGTTGTAGTAATAGTAGTAGTTGCAGTTTGAGTAGTAGTAGTACAAAAAAGTAGTAGCAGCAGTAGCAGTAGTAGAATTAGTAGTAGTAGTGGTAGTAGTTGTTGTTGTTATTGTTGTAGTAGTAGCAATGGCAGTAGTAGTAGCTAGTAGTATTCGATGTTATTGTGGTAATAGCAGCAGTTATAGTAGTAGTGGTAGTAGCAGTTACTGTAGTAGCAATAGTAGTGGCAGCAGTAATATAGTAGTCAAAGTAGTAGGGGTAGTAGTAGCAATAGTGCTAGCAGTAGTTGCAGTATTAGCAACTGTGGCAATTGTAGTGTAAGTAGAAGTAGAAGTAGAAGTAGTAGTAGAAGTAATAAAAGTAGTAGTAGTAGCAATCAGTAGTAGAAGTAGTAGCAGCAATAGCAGTAGTAGCAGTAGTAGTTATAGTAGTAGTTAGTAGTAGTAGTAGTCGTAGCAGTAGCAATTTCAGCAGTAGTAGTAGCAGAAGTAGAGTAGTAGTAATTGTAGCAGTCAGAGCAGTAGTTGCAGTAGTAGTGGTGGCATTTGTAGTAGTAGCAGTAGTGTAGTAGTAGTAGTAGTATTAGTAGTAGTAGTAGTAGTAGTAGTAGTAGTAGTAGCATTTGTAGAAGTAGTAATAGTAGTAACAGTAGAAGTAATATTAGTAGTAGTAGTAGTAGTAGTAGCCGAAGTAGCAGCAGTAGTAGTGGAAGTATTACTTGCAATAGTAAGTGAAGCAGAAGTAGTAGTAGTTGTTGTAGAAGTCCTAGTAATAGTTGTAGTCTTAGTAGTAGTAGTGATGGTGAAAAAGTAGCAGTTGTAGTAGTAGTAGTAGCAATAGGACTACTAGTAGTGGTAGTAGAAGTAGCATTAGTTGCCATAGTAGTGGTGGCAATAATTGTAGTAGTAGTAGTAGTTATAGTTGTACTTGTAGTAGCAGTAGTGGTGGTAATAGAATTAGTAGTGCAGAAGAAGAAGTCAGAGTGGTTGTAGTCATAGTAGCTATAGTAGTACTAGTAGTAGTACTAGTACAAGTAGTTGTATTAGTAGATGTAATAGAAGTTGTAGTAGTCGTAGTAGTAGTAGTAGTAATAGTAGTAGGAGTGGTAGTAGTAGCAACAGTAGAAATAGTAGTTGCAGTAATTGTAGTAGTAGTAGTAGGTGGAGAAGGAGGAGTTGTAGTTGTTGTAGTAATATTAGGTGTAGTAGCTAAAGAAGCAGTAGAAGCAGTAGTACTACTACTACTATTAATAGTAGTTGTAGTAGTAGTTATTGTAATAGAAGTTGTCGTAGTTGTAGTAGTAGTTGTAGTAGTTATTGTTGTTGTTGATGATGATGTTCTTGTTCTTGTTGTAGTAGTACTAGTAGCAATAATAGAAGTCATGGTAGCAGTAGTCGTTGTAGTAGTTGCTGTTGTTGTAGAAGAAGTAGTAGGCCTAGCAATAGCAATTGCAGAAGTTGTAGAAGAAGGGGGAAGTAGTAGTAATAGTTGTAGTAGTAGCAGTAGTAGTAGTAATAGTTGTAGTAGCAGTAGCAATAGTAGCAATTGATGTGGTAGTAGAAGGAGTAGCAGTATTAGTAGTAGTACTAGTATTAGTAGTAACAAAAGTAATAGTTGTAGTAGCAATAGTATTAGCAATAGTATTAACATTAGTAGAAGTAGTAATTGCAGTTTAAGTAGTAGCAGTAGTAATAGCAGCAGTAGTAGCAGTAGCAGTAGTATTAGTAGTCATAGTAGCAATAGTAGAAGCAATAGTAGTAGTAGGGGCAACAGTAGTAGTAGTAGTTGTAGTACCAATAGAAGTAGTAATAGTAGTAGCGGTAGTAGTAGTACTAGTACTAGTACCAGTGGTAATAGTTGTAGTAGAAGTAGTAGCAATAGTAGTAGTACTAGTAGCAGAAGTTGTAGGAGCAGCAGCAACATTAGTAGTAGTAGGATTAGTACTAGTAGTAGTAGTAGTAGTAGCAGCAACAATAGTCGTAGTAGTAGTACTAGCAATAGTAGTAGTAGCCGTAGTAGTGGCCATAGTAGTAGCTCCAGCAGCAATAGCAATAGTCGTAGTAGTAGTAATAGCACTAGTAGTTACAGTTGGAGAAGTAGTAGTAGTAGTAGCAATGGTAGTAGTGGTAGTAGAAAGAGTTGTAGTATTAATTGTAATAGAAGTAGTAGTTGTAGTAGAAGTAGTAGTAGCCGCAATAGCAATAGTAGTCATTGTAGTAGTTGTTGTTTTTGTTGTTGTTGGAGTAGCAGCAGTAGTAGTAGCAGAAGAAGTAGTAATTTTAGCAGCAGTGGTAGTAGTAGTACTAGTAGTAGTTGTAATAGTAATAGCAATAGCAGTAGTAGTTGTTGTTATTATCATACTAGTAGTGGTAGTTGTAGAAGGAGTAGTATTGTTAGTAGTAGTAGTAGTAGCAATTGTAGGAGCAACAACAACATTAAGTGCAATAGGAGTAGTACTAGTAGTAGTAGTAGTACTAGCTATAGTAGTAGTAGCAGCAGTAGTTGTAGCCGTAGTCATTGCTACAGCAGTGGTTGTCACCGTAGCAATAGAACTCGTAGTAGTAGTAGCAGCAATAGTTGTAGTACTACTATTAGTAGTAGTGGTAGTAGTAGTAGTCGTAGTAGTTATAGTAGTAGTAATAGTAGTAGTAGCAATAGTAGTAGAAGTAGTAGTAGTAGCAATGGTAGTAGCAGTAGCAACAATAGTAGTTGTAGTAGTAGCTGCTGTAGTAGTAGTTGTAGGAGTAGTAGTAGTAGCAGTAGTATTGGTAGTAGTATTAGTAGTTGTAGCAGAAGTATTAGCAGAAGTAGTAGTAGTGATAGCGGTTATAGTAGTAGTTATAGTAGCAGTAGCAGTCGTAGTAGTGGTAGTAGTAGCAACAGTAGCAGCAGTAGTTGTAGTAGTAGCAGTCGCAGCTGTAGTAGTAGCAGTAGTTGTAAAAGTGGAAGCAGCAGTAGTAGCAGCAGTAGCTATAGTAGTATGAGAAGTAGTTGGAGTAGTAGTAGCTATTGTAGTAGTATTAGTAGCAGTAGTTGTAACTGTAGTAGTAGTTGTGGTAGTAGTAGTAGTACCAATAGTAGAGTAGTTCTAGTAGTTGTAGTATTACTAGTAGTAGTTGTAGGAGAAATAATAATGGGAGTAGGTGTTTGAGTTGTAGGAGAAGTAGTAGTAGTAGTACTAGTAGTAGTTGTAGTAGAAGTAGTTGTAGAAGTAAAACTGTACTAGCAGTGCAGTGGTCATAATAGTAGTAGTAGTAGTAGTAGTAGCAGTAGTAGTAGTAGTAGTAGTAGTAGTAGTAGAAGGAGTAGTAGCAACCTTTGCAGTAGCAGCAATAGTAGTATTAGTTGTTGTAGTGAGAGCAGAAGTAGTAGTAGTAGTAGTAGCAGAATTAGTAGTAGCACGAATGTAGTAGTGGAAGCAGCAGTTGTAGGAGAAGTGGTAGTTGTTGTTATTGGAGGAGAAGTTGTAGCAGTATAAGTAGTAGTATTAAGAGAAGTAGTAGTAGTAGAAGTTGCAATAGTAGTAATAGTATTAGTAGTAGTAGTAATAGTTGTAGTAGTAGTAGTAGCGGTGGAAGTGAAAGTAGTAGAAGCAGTAATAGTAGTAATAGTAATAGTAGAAGTAGTAATAGTAGTTGTGATAATTGTAGTAGTAGTCATAGTTGTTGTAGCAGTTATTGTTGTAGTCGTAGTGATAGTAGCAATTGCAGCTGTAGTAGGAGCGGTAGCAGTACTAGAAGTACTAGTAGCAGAAGCAGCCGCAGCAATAGTAGTAATAGCAGTACTAGTTGTAGTAGTTGTTGTTGTAATTGTAGTAGTAGTAGTCATAGTAGTACTATTAGTAGTAGTTATAGTATTGCTAGGAGTAATCGCAGAAATAGTAATAGTAGTAGTAGCAGTAGGAGTAGTAGTAGTTATAGTCATAGTAGTAGTACTAGTAGCAGTTGTAGTTATAGCAAAAGTAGCAGTTGCAGTATTAGAAGTTTTAATAGTAGTTGTTGGAGTAGCAATAGTAGTTGTAGTACTGGTACTATTAGCAGCAACAGCAGTAGTAGTAGTTGTTGTTGTAGGATTAGTAGCTGCACTAGTTGTAGTAGAATAAGTAGTAGTAGTACTAGTAGTTGTAGTAGCAGGAGTGGCATTAGTAGTAGCAGAAGTAATAGCAGAAGTAGTTCTAGTAGCGCAGTAGTAGTATTAGTAGCACGAAAGTAGTAGTAGTAGTAGCATGTGAGTAGCAGTAGTAGCAGCAGCAATAGTAGTAGTGGTACTAGTAGTAGTATTAGTAGTAGTAGTTGATGGAATAGTTGTAGTCACAATATTAGTAGGAGCAGCAGTAGTAGTTGCAAGAGTAGTACCAATTGTAATTATTGTTGTAGTAGTAGTAGTAGCAGCAGTAGTAAAAGTACTAGTAGCAGCAGTAGTTGCTGTAGTCGTAGTAGCAGTAGTAGTAGCAGTCATAGTAGTAGTTGCCAAAGTAGTAGCAGTTGTAGTAGTTGTAGTAGCAGCAGTAGTAGGGGCAGGAGTAGTAGTAGCTATAGTAGTAGTAATAATAGTAGCAGTAACAATAGTAGATGTAGTAGCAGTAGTAATAGTAGTAGCAGTAGTAGTAGTAGTAGTAGTAGCAGTAGTAGCAGCAGTTGTAGCAATAGTAGTAGTAGTAGGAACTGTTGTAGTCCCAGCTGTAGTAGTAGTAGTAGTAGTAGTTGCATGGGTAGTAGCAGTTGTAGTAGTAGTAGTATAAGTCGCAGTAGTAGCAGTAGTGATAGTTATAGTAGCAGTAGCAATAGGAGGTATGGTAATAGTTGCAGGAGTGGTACCAGTAGTAATAGTTATGATAGTATTAGTAGTAGTAGTTGTTGTTGTTGTTGTTGTTGTTGCAGTTCTATTAGTAGTTGCAGTAGTTGTAGTAGCAGTAATAGAAGTTTTAGTTACAGTCGCAGTTGTACAGGCAGTAGTGGTATTAGCAACAGTAGTAGTAGTATTACTAGTAGTTGTGACAACAGTACTACTAGTAGTAGCAATTGGAGTAATAGTAGCAACAAGAGTTTGAGTTTTTATAGTAGTAGTAGTAGAAGTACTAGTAGCAGTAGCAGTAGTAGCAGTAGCAGTAGTAGTAGAAACAGTAGTTGCGGCATTAGCAGGTGCAGCAGCATTAGTAGTGGTTGTTGTAGCAGCCTAGTATTAGTACTAGTAGTAGTAGCATTAGTAGCAGTCATAGTAGTAGCTATAATGGCTGAGGTGGTAGTAGTAGCGGTTTTCGTAATAGTAGCTGAAGTACCATTAGTCGTGGCATCTATGGCAGCAATCTTAGTAGTTCTTGTATTTGTAGTAGTGGTAGTAGAAGTAGTAGTAGAAGCAGTCGTAGCAGTGGTAGCAGTAGTCATAGTCGTAGTAGCATTAGTAGTAGTAGCGGTAGTAGCAGTAGCAGTAGTAGTAAATGTAGTAGTAGCAATAGCCCTAGTAGTCGCAGTTGTAGTAGGAGTAGTACTAGCAAAAGTAGTAGTTGTAGTAGTAGCAGCAGCGGCAGCAGTAGTACTCGTAGTGGTAAGAGTAGCAGCAGCAGTAGTAGAAGTAGTACTAGTAGTAGTAGTTATTGTAGTAGTCGGAATAGATGTGGCAGGAGTAGTGGTAGTAGCAGTAGCAGTTGGAGTAGTAGTAGTAGTAGTAGTAGTAGTAGTAGTAGTAGTAGTAGTATTGGTAGTTGTAGTAGTAGTTAGAGTAGTAGTATTAGTAGTTGTAGTAGTAGTAGTAGTTGGAGTAGTAGAAAGTAGTTGCCGTAGTTGTTGTTGTTATTGTTGTTGTTATTGCAGTAGTACTAGAAGTAGGAGCGGCAGTAGTAGTAGTAATAGCCAGAGTAGTAGTAGTAAGTCATTGTAGCAGTAGTAGTTGTTGTTCTAATGGTAGGACTAGAAGTAGTAATCGTAGAAGTCGTAGTAATAGTACTAGCAGTAGTAGTAATAGTAGTAGTATTATCTATAGTAGTAGTCATAATAGATGTAGTAGTAGTAGCAGTAGTAGCAATAGTAGTAAAAATAGTAGTAGCAATAGAAGTTATAGCAATAGCAGTAGCAACTATTGTAGTTGTGCTGCTAGTAGTAGTTATAGCAGCTGCAGTAGTAGTAGTATTAGTAGCTATAGTCGCATTTGGATTAGTAGTAGTAGAAATAGCAATAGCTGTAGTAGTAGCAGTAGTAGTTGTAATAGGGTTTAGGGTTTAGGGTTTTTGGTTTTGTTGTAGTAATAGTAGTAGCAGTAGAAGAAGTAGTAGTTGTTGTAGTAATTGTATTAGTAGCAGTAGTAGTATTCAAATTAGGAGTATTGGTAGTAGCAGTGGTAGCAGTAGCAGTAGTAGTTCCAGCAGGAGTAGTAATAGTTGTAGTAGTATTAGCAGCAGCAGCAGCAGCAGTAGTAGTAGCAGCAATAGTAGTTGTAGTAGTAGGAAAAGCAACAGTCGTAGTAGTAGTAGTAGTAATAGTATTCAGATTATTAGCAGTAGTAGTAGTAGTAGCAGTAGCAGTAGCAGTAGCAGTATCAGTAGTAGTGGTAGGTAGTAGTAGTTGTTGTAGTTGTTGTTGCATCAGTATCAGTAGTAGCAGTAGTAGTAGCAGTAGTAGTAGTAGCAGTTGTACTAGTCGTAGTAGTAGAACTAATAGGAGGAGTAGTAGCAGTAGCAATTGTAGTGGTAGTTGGAGTAGGAGTAGTACTACTAGTAGTAGTAGCAGTAGTTGTTGTAGTAGTAGTAGTATTAGCACTAGCAGCAGCTGCAGTAGTAGCAGCAGTGGTTGTTGTAGTAGTAGGAGAAGTTGCAACAGCACTCGTAGCCATAGTAGTAGTTGCTGCAGCACTCATAGTCGTAGTAGTTATCACAGCAGTAGTCGTAGCAGCAGTAGTAGCTGTAATAGTAGCACAGTAGTTATAGTAATTATAGTAGCAGCAACATCAGCAGCAGCATGAGCAGCAGTGGTAGTAGTAGTAGTAGTAGAAGTAGAAGTAGTAGTAGTAGTAATAGTAGTAGTAGTGGTCGTAGTGGTAGTAGAAGTAGTTGTAGTAGGACTAGGAGTAGTAGTAGAAGTAGTATTATTACAATAGCAGCATTAGTCATAGTAATAGTACTAGTTGGAGTATTAGTAGCTGTTGTAGTAGAAGTTGAAGTATTAGGCGCAATACTAGGTGAAGCAGATGTAATAGTAGTAGTAGTAGCAATAATTGTGGTAGTTATAGTCTAAGCAGTAGTTGTAGTAGTATGATAAGTTGCAGTTGTAGTTGTAGTAGGAGTAGGACTAATTGTAGTGGTAGTAGTAGTAGGGGTAGTACTAGTAGTAGCAGTGGTAGTAATAGTAGTAGTTGTAGCAGTAGTAGAAGTAGTGACAGTAGTGGTAGTAGTGGTAATAGAAGTAGCAGTTCAGAGGCAGTAGTCATAATGGCTATAGTCGTAGTAGTAGTAGATGTTGTAGAAGTACTAGTAGTTGTTGTTGTAGTAGTAATAGTAGCAGTAGTAGGAGGAGGAATGGTACCAGTCGTAGCGATAGAAGCTGTAATAGCAGTAGTAGCAGTAGTTGTATTGCTAGAAGTGGGAGGAGGAGGAGGAGGAGTAATAGTACTAGTAGTAGTAGCTGTAGGAATAGTAGTATTAGTAGTAGTAGTAGTAGTAGTAGTTGTTGTTGTTGTTGTTGTTGTTGTTGTTGTTGTAGTTTTTGTTGTTATTGTTGTTGTTCTTGTAGTAGTAGTAGTAGTAGTAATTGTTGTTGTTGTTGCTATTGTAGAAGTAGTAGCAGCCATAGCAGTAGTAGTTGCGAAAGTAGTAGAAGTCGATGAAGTAGTAGTAATAGTTGTAGTAGCAATGGTAGTAGTAGTAGGAGTAGTAGTATTAGTAGTAGTAGCAGCATTAGTGGTAATAGAAGTAGTAGCAGCTGCAGTAGTAATAGCAGTAGTAGTAGCAGTAGTAGCAGTCGTAGTAGTTGTAGTAGTAGACGTAGTAGCAGCAGTAGAAGCAGTAGTCATGGTACTAGTAGCAGTAGTCATACTAGTAGTAGTAGCAGAAGTAATAGTAGTTGTTTTTATCCTACTAATAGTGGTAGTATTAGTAGCCGTAGTAGTAGTACTAGTACTAGTAGCAGTAGTTGAGGGAGCAAAAGCAGCATTAGTGGTAGTCGTAGTAGTAGTACTAGTAGTAGTAGTGGCAGTAATAACAACAATCGTAGTATCAGTAGTAGTAGCAATGGTAGTAGTAGTAATAGTAGTGGTAGTAGTAGCAACAATAGTAGTAGCAGTAGTAGCAGTTGTAGTAGTACTAGTAGGTGTAGTAGTAGTAGCAGTAGCAGTAATAGTTGTAGTAGTAGTAGTAGGAGTAGTATTAGTAGAAGTAGTAGTTGTTGTAGTAGTTGTAGTGGTAGTAGTAGTAGCATTAGTATTAGTAGTTCTCATAGTAGAAGTTGTAGCAGCAGTAGCATAAGTAGTAGCAACAGTAGTAGTAGAAGCAGCAGTAGTGTTAGTAGTAACAATAGTAGCAGCCGTTGTAGTGGTAGTAGTGGTAGTTGTAGCTGTAGCAGTGGCTGTTGTAGTCGTTGAGTGCTAGTAGTAGCAGCCATAGCAATAGTAGTACTAGAAGTCAATGTTGTAATAGAAGTAGTAGTAGTAGCAGTAATAGTAGAAGTAGCAGTATTAGCAGTAGTAGAAGTAGCAGTAGCAGAAGTAGCACTAGCAATAGTAATTAACGTACTGGTAGCCGTAGTAGTAGTAGGAGGAGTAGCAGTAGGAGTAGTAGTAGTAGAAGTAGCTGGATTAGTATGAGAAGTAGTTGGAGTAGCAGTAGCAGTAGTAGTATTAGTTGTATTAGCAATAGTAGCAATAATAGTAGTTGTGGTATTGGTACTAGCCGAAGTGGTAGTAGTAGTAGTAGCCATAGTAGTAGTAGCAGTAGCAGAAGTAGTTGTAGTAGTAGTCATAGTAGTAGTACTAGCAGTAGCAATCGTAGGAGTAGCAGTACTAGTAGTTATTGCAGAAGTAGTAGAAGTAGTGGTTGTTGTAGTTGTTGGAGAAGTAACAGTAGTAGGAGTTGTACAAGTACTACTATTAGTCACTGTTGCAGTAGTAGTAGTAGTAGCAGCAGTAGCAAAAGTAGCTGTTGTAGTAGCCATAGTAGCAGCATAAGCAACCATAGTAGTAGTAGTAGTTGCTGCAGCAGTAACAGTGGTAGCAGTAGAAGTAGCAATAGTAGTAGCAGTAGTAGTACTAATGGTACTAGTCGAAGTGGTAATAATAGTAACAGTAGTAGTAATAGTAGTTGTAGTTGACGTGCTTGTAGTGGTAGTAGTGGTAGTAGTAGCAGCAGTTGTAGGTGCAGCCGCATGATTAGTAGTAGTTGGTGTGGCAATAGCAGTGGTGGCAGTAGAAGTAGCAATAGTAGTAGTAGTAGCTATACTAGTGCTACTAGTCGAAGTGGTAATAATAGTAGCGGTAGCAGTAATAGTAGTAGTAGTAGCAGTAACAGTAGTAGTAGTCGACGTGCTTATAGTGGTAGCAGTGGTAGTAGCAGCCGCAGTTGTAGGTGCAGCAATGTGATTAGTAGTAGTAGGAGTCGTACTAGTATCTGTAGTAATAGTAGGAGCAATACTAGTAGTAGTAGCACTAGCAGCAGTAGTAGTAGCAGTAGTAGTAGCCATAGTAGTAGTAGCAGCTATAATAGTAGTACTTGTGGTAGTAGTGGTTGCAGTTCGAGCGGCCATAATATTTGTAGTAGTAGTACTAGTAGCAGCAGTTTTAGTAATAATAGTAGTAGTAGCAGGAGCTATAGTAGTAGTAGTAGCAGCTGTAGCCGTACTAGTAAGAGTAGTAGTAGTAGTAGAAGTAGTAGTGTCAGTAGTAGCAGTTGTAGTAGTAGTAGTATTGGCAGAAGTAGTAGTAGCAGTTGTAGTATTATTAGTAGAAGTCATAGTAGAAGTTGTAGTAGCAGAAGCAGAGGTAGTAGTAGTAGTAGTAGGAGGAGGAGGAGGAGCAGTAGTAGTAGTAGTAGCAGCAACAACAATAATAGCTGCAGCAGTAGTCGCAGTAGTAGTAGTCATAGTACTAGTAGTAGTAGTAGCAGTAGTAGCCGTAGTAGCAATAGCAGTAGTAGTATCAGTTGTAGCTGAGGAGAAGTAGTAGCGTTTGTTGTTGTAGTAGTAGCAGTAGAAGTAGCTGCAACAGTTATAATATTAGTTGCAATAGTAGTAATAATAATAATAGTAGTAGTAGTACTAGTAGTACTAGTAGTTGTAGCAAGAGAAGTAATAGTAGTAGTTGAAGTAGTAGCAGTAGTAGCAGTCATAGCAAAAGTAATAGTTATTGTAGTAGTAGTGGAAGTAATACTAGTCATAGTAAAAGTAGCAGTGGGAGTAGTAGTAATTGCAATAGTAATGGTAGTTGCTGCTACTATGGAAGTAGTCATAGTAGCAGTATAGTATTATTAGTAGTAGCAGTAACAGTCGTAGTGGTAGTAGTAGCAATAATTATTGCAATAGTAGCAGCGGTAGTGGCAGTAGTTGCAATAGTAGTTGAAGTTAGTAGTAATAGTAGTAGTTGTTGTTGTAGTAGTAGCAGTACCAATAGTAGCAGTAGTAGTAGTAGTAGTTAATAATAGTAGTGGTAGTAGCGGTACTAGTAGCAGAAGTAGGAGCAGTACAAGTAGCACCAGTAGTACTAATTGCAGTAGTAGCAGTAGTAGAACCAATAGTAGTAGCTGTTGAGAAGTAGTAGCAGCATTAGTAGTGGTGGTAGTAGCAGTAGTAGCAGTAGTAGTAGTAGTAGTAGAAGTAGTAGTAGATGTAGTAGTAGTAGTAGTAGCAGTAGTAATAGTAGTAGTAGTAGCAACAGTAGTAGTAGTTATAGTAGTAGTAAAAGTTGGAGCAACACTTGCATCAATAGTAGTAGTCACAGCAGCAGTCCTTGAAGCAGTAGTGGCAATAATAGTAGCAGAATTAGTTATAGTAGCAGTAGTAGTAGCAACATTAGCGACAACAATAGCAGTTGTGGTACTAGTAAAAGTAGAAGTCGTAGTAGTAGTAGTAGTAACAGTAGTAATTGTAGTAGTAGTAGTAGTAGTAGAAGTAGTAGTAGCAATCGTAGTAGTGCTATTAGTAATAGTAGTAGTTGTGGTAGGTGTGGTGGCAGTAGTAGTAGTAGTAGTAGTAGTAGGGGAAGTAGTAGTAGTAGGAGTTGTAGCAGTAGGAGGAGAAGAAGTAGTAGTAGTTGTAGTAGTATTAGAAGTAGTTGGCATAGCAGTAGCAGTAGTAGTAGTAGTGGTAGTAGTAGTAGCAATAGTAGGAGTAGTAGTAGTAGTAGTAGGAGTTGTAGTAGTAGTAGTAATAATAGTAGTAGTAGTAGTAGCAGTAGTAGCATTAGTAGTAGTTGTACTAGCAATAGCAGTAGTTGTAGCATTAGTAGTTGTTGCAGTAGTAGTAGTAGTAGTAGTAGTAGTAGTAGTAGTAGTAGTTGTTGTTGTTGTTGTTGGAGCAGTAGCAGTAGTAGTAGCAGTATTGGTAGAAGTAGTGGTAGCAGTTGTAGCAGCGGCAGTAGTAGCGGTAGTAGTATTGGTAGTTGAAGCAGCAGCAGCTGTAGTAGTCGTAGTTATAGTTGTAATAGGCTTATTAGTAGTAGCAATTGTAGTAGTTGTATTAGTAATAGTAGTAGGCATAGAAGTAGTAGTACTAGTAGTAATAGTTGTTGTAATAATAGTAGTAGTAGCCGTAGTAGTAGTATCAGTAGTAGTAGTAGTAGTAGCAGTAGTAGCCGTAGAAATAGTAGTAGTTGCAGTAGTAATAGCAGTAGTAGCAGTAGTAGCAGTAGTTGTTGTAGCAACAGTAGTAGTAGAAATAGCAGTACATGTAGTATTAGTTGCATTAGTAGTAGTATGGCCATGTAGTATTAATTGCATTAGTAGTAATTCTAGCAGAAGTAGTAGTAGTTGTAGTAGTACTAGAAGTAGCAGCTGGACTCATAGCCGTAGTAGTAGTCACAGCAGCTGTCCTAGGAGTACTAGTAGCAATAATAGTAGCTAAATAAGTAATAGTAGTAGTAGTAGCAATAGCATTAGTGACAGCTGCCACAGTAGTGGTACTAGTACAAGTAGTAGTAGTAGTGGTAGCAGTAGTAGTAGTAGGTGAAGTAGTAGTAGTAGGAGTAGTAGTAGTAGGAGAAGTGGTAGTGGTAGTACTAGTAGTAGTAGTAGTAGTTGTGGTAGTGTTAGTAGTTGGAGTAGCAGTAGCAGCAGCAGCAGTAGTAGTAGTAGTAGCAATAGTAGCAGTGGTAGGTGTTGTGGTAGTAGTAGAAGTATCAATAGCAGCAGCAGTAGTAGTAGTAGTAGTACTAGTACTTGCAGTAGTAGTAGTTGTAGCATTAGTAGCAGTTGTAGTAGTATTAATTGTAGGAGGAGTTGCAGTAGTAGTAGTTGTTGTAGTTGTAGGAGAAGTAGTAGTATTAGTAGTGGTAGTAGTAGTAGTAGTAATAGTAGTTGTAGATGTGGTACTATTCGTAGTACTAGTAGTAGTAGTAGTTGTTGTTGATGTGGTACTATTGGTGGTGGTGGTGGTGGTGGTGGTGGTAGTAGTAGTAGTAGTAGTAGTAGTAGTAGTATAGTAGTAGCAGTACTAGTGGTAGCAGTAGTGGGGGGAGTAGTAGTAGCAGGCATAGTTGCGACAGTAGTAGTAGTAGTATTAGAAGTTGAAGCAGTACCAGTAGTAGTAGTTGTAGTTGTAGTAGTAGTAGTCTTATTAGTAGTAGCAATTGTAGCAGTAGTAGTAGTAGGTGTAGTAGTTGTAGTAATAGTAATAGTAGCAGTAGCAGTAGTATTAGTAGTGGTAGTAGTAGTAGTAGTAGCCGCCATAGCAATAGCAATAGTTGCAGTTGCAGTACTAATTGTAGTAACAGTAGTAGTTGCCATAGCTGCAGTAGCAGTAGTAGCAACAGTAGCAACTGTGGCCGTAGAAATAGTAGTACATGTAGTATTAGTTGCATTAGTAGCAGGAGGGGCATGAGTGGTAGTAGTAGTTGTTGTAGTAGGAGTAGTAGTAGTATTAGTAGTTGTACTTGTAGTTGTTGTTGATGTAGTAGTAGTAGTAGTAGTAGCTATAATAGTAGTAGCAGTAGAGCAGCCTTAGAAACAATAGAAGTTGTGGTAGTAGAAGAAGTAGTGCTAGTGGCAATAGTGTTGTGGTAGTAGTAGTAGTAGAAGATGTAGCAGTGGCAGTAGTAGTAGCTATAGTAGTAATTGCAGTAGTAGTAGTACTATGAGTAGTAGTTGTAGTAATAGTAGTTGTGTAATGGTAGTTTTTGTTGTTGCTCCTGCAGTAGTTGAAGTAGTTGTTATACTTGTTGTAGTAGTAGTTGTTGTTGTGGTAATCGTAGTTGTAGTAGTAGTTATAGTAGTAGTAGCAGTAGTAGTAGTGGTTGTTGCAGTAGTAGTTGTAGCAGTAGAAGTCATAAAAACAGAAGCAATAGTAGGAATAGTTGTAGTAGTCGGCGTTGTTGTTGTGGTAGTTGCATTAGTTATAGTGGTATTGTAGTAGTAGCAATAGTACTAGTAGTCGTTATTGTACTAGTTGTGTTGGTAGTAGCAGTAGTAATAGCAGCAGTAGTAGTAATAGTAGTAGTAATAGTAGTAGTAGTAGTAGTAGTAGTAGCAGTAGTAGTAGTCATGGTAGCAGCAGCAGTAGTTGTTGTTGTTGAAGTAGTAGTAGTCGTAGCAATAGTAGTTACAGAAGTAGTAATAGCTGTAGCAGCAGCAGCAGTAGTAGCAATGGTAGTAGTAGTAGAAGGAGTAGTAGTATTAGAAGTAACAAAAGTAGTAGTTTTAGTAGTTTTAGTAGAGGTAGTAATTGTAGTAGTAGTAGTAGCAAAAGTAATAATTGTAGTAGTTGCATTAATAGTAGTAGTAGTAGCCGTAGTAGCAGCAGAAGCGGCAGTAGTAGTAGTTGCAGTAGAAGTAGTAATAGTAATAGCAGTGGTTGTACTAGTGGTACTAGCGGCAATAGCAATAGTAGTAGCAGCAACTGTAGCAGTAGTATTAGTTGTCGTACTAGTAGTGGTAGCTGTGGTAGTAGTAGTAGTAGTTGTAGGAGAAGCAGCATCATTAGTAGTAGTAGGAGTAGTACTAGTAGCAGTAGTAGTAGGAGGAGCAATAGTCATAGTGGTAGTACTAGCAGTAGTATTAGTCGTATTAGTACCTATAGCGGTAGTAGCAGTAGTCGTAGCAGTAACAATTGCACTAGCTGTTGTAGTAGCAGCAGCTGCAGTAGTACTAGTAGTAGTTGTAGCAGCAGTTGGAGCGGCCGCAGTAGTTGTAGTAGTAGTATTATTAGTAGTAATTGTAGTAACAACAATATCAAAGCAATAGTAGTAGCAATAGTATTAATACTGGATGTAGTAGTAGTAGCTGTAGCAGTAGTAGTACGAGTAGTAGCGGTAGTAGAAGCAGTAGTGTCAATAGTTGCTGTAGTGGTAGTAGTAGTTATTGTTGTAGTAGCAGTAGTATTAGCAGAAGTAGTAGTTGTTGTAGTAGTATTATTATTATTAGTAGTAGTAGTAGTCGTAGTAGAAGTTGTAGTAACAGTAGTAGAGACCTTAGTAGTAGTAGTAGTAGCAGCAGCAGTAATAATTGTAGCAGTAGGGACAACTATAGTAGTCATCGTAGTGGTAGTAGTAGCAGTAGTAGCGGCCATAGTTGTGCTAATAGTTGTTGTATCAGTCGTAGCTATAGTAGCATTAGTAACAGTAATAGTGGAAGCAGCAATAGTCGTAGCGGTAGTAGTAGAAGTAGCGTTAGCAGTAGTAGTAGGAGCATTAGTAGTGACAGTTGTTATAGTAGTTTGAGAAGTAGTTGGAGTACCAGTGGGAGTTCTAGTGGTAGTAGCAGTAGTAGCTGTACTAGTAGTTGTGGTAATGCGAGTAGTAGCAGCAGCAGCAGTAGTAGTAGTAGTAGTGGTAGTAGTAGTAGTAGTAGTAGTAGTAGTAGTACTAGCAGGAATAGTAGTTGTAGCAGCAGTAGCAATAGCGGTGGTAGTAGTTGTAGAGGCAGTAGTAATAGTAGTTGTAGGAACAGTAGAAGTAGTAGTACTAATAGTAGTATTATTAGTAGTAATAGTAGTATTAGTTATGGTGGCTATAGTTGTTGTTGTAGTTGTTGTAATTTTAGTACTAGTAGTAGCAGTAGTAGTCATGGTAGCAGTATTTGTAGTTGTTGTTGCAGAACTAGAAGTAGCCGTTGCAGTAGCAGTTGTGCAAGTAGTAGAAGTAGGGGGAGTAGTAGTAATAGTTGTAGCAGCAGTATTAGTAGTAACAATGAGAGTAGCGGTAGAAGAGCAGTAGTATTAGTACTAGTAGTAGTGTTAGTAGTAACAGAATAATTGTTCCAGTAGCAATAGTAGTAACAGTAGTAGTAGAAATAGGAGGAGGAGCAGCAGCATTAGTAGTAGTAGGATTAGCACTAATAGTTGTAGTAGTAATAGCAGCAATAGTAGTAGTAGAAGTACTAGCAGTAGTAGCTGTCGTAGTAATAGTAGCAGCCATAGAAGTAGCTACAACTATAGTATTAGTAGTAGTCCTAGTAGTAGCAAGAGCAATAGCAGTAGTAGTAGTAGAGGTAGTAGTACTAGAAGTAGTAGAAGTAGCAGGAGCAGTCGCACAGCCGCAGTAGTTGTAGTAGTAGTTCTAGTATTAGTATTAGTAGTAACAACAATAGTTGTTGTAGTAGTAGTAGCAGTACTAGTAGTAGTGGCAAGAATAATAGTACTAGTAGTAGTAGCTGTAGCAGTAATAGTTGTAGTAGTAATAGTTGCAGTACCAGTAGTGTTAGTAGTACCAATAGTAGTAGTAGCAATAGCAGTAGCAGCAGTAGTATTAGCAGAGGCAGTAGTAGTTGTAGTAGTAGCGGTGGTGGTAGTAGTAGTAATATTAGAATTAGTAGTAGTCACTGTAGAAGTTGTAGCAGTAGTAACAGAAGTAGTATTTGTAGTAATAGTTGTAGTAGAAGTCGCAACAGTAGCTGTCATAGTAGTTGTACTAATAGCAGCAGTAGCAACCATAGTAACAGTAATAGCAGTAGTAGCAGTCGTCGTTGTAGTGGTAGTAGTAGTAGTAATAGTAGAAGCAGCAATAGTCATTGCAGTACTAGTAGAAGCAGCAGTAGCAGCAACAGTAGCAATAGTAATAAAAGTAGTAGTAGCAGTTGTAGTAGTAGTTGGAGAAGCAGTTGTAGTAGTAGCAGTAGAAGTAGCAGTAGTTGTAGCAGTAAGAGAAGTAGTTAGAGTAGCAGTAGCAGTAGCAGTAGTAGTAGTTGTAGCAGTAGTGGCAGTAGTAATAGTTGTGGTTGTGGTAGTGTTAGCAGTAGTAGTATTAGTAGTAGCAGTAACATTAGTAGTAGTAGTAGTAGCAATACGAATAGTTGTATTAGTTGCAGCAGCAATACAAGTAGTAGTAGTACTAGGAGTAGGAGTAGTAGTAGCAACAGTCGTAGCTGTAGTAGTTCCTGCATTTTTAGTAGTAGTAGTCCTAGTAGTAGCAATAGCACTAGCAGTAGTAGTTGCAGCATCGGTAGTAGTACTAGTGGTAGTAGTAATAGCAGCAACAGCAGCCATAGTAGTTGTAGTAGTAGTACTAGTATTAAGCGTAGTAGTAACAACAATAGTAGCAGCAATAGCAGTAGCAGTAGTAGGAGTAGTAGTTGTAGTAGTAGTAGTTGCAAAAGTAGTAGTGTCAGTAGTAACGATACTAGTAGTAGTAGTAGTAATAATAGTAGTAGCAGTAGTTTTAGCAGAAGTAGTTGTAGTTGTAGTAGTAATAGTAGTAGAGGTAATAGTAGTAGTAATAGTAGTAGTCACAGTAGAAGTTGTAGCAGCAGTAGAAGGAGTAGCAGCAGTAGTAGTAGTGGTAATAGTTGTAGCAGCAGTCGCAGCAGTAGCAATCATAGTAGTGGTAGTAATAGCAGTAGTAGCTGCCGTAGTAACTGTTGCAATAGTTGCAATAGTCATAGCTATAGTAGCAGTAGTAGTAGCAGTAACAATAGAAGAAGCTGTGCTAGAAGCAATAGCAGTAGAAGCAGTAGAAGTAGTAGTAGTAGTTGTTGTAACAAAAGTAGTACTAGAAGTAGTAGTTGTAGTAGGAGAAACTGTAGTAATAGTAGCAGTAGAAGCAGCAGTAGTTGTAGTAGTAACAAACGTAGTTAGAGTAGCAGCAGCAGCAACAACAACAGTAGTAGCCATAGTAGTAGTTGTGGTAGTGGTAGTAACAGCAGCAGTAGTAATAATAGCAGTTGTTGTAGTACTACTAGTAGTAGCAGTAGTTGTAGGAGAAGCAATAGTTGTAGTTGTCGTTGTTGTAGTTGGAGGAGTAGTAGCAGTAGTAGTAGAAGTAATTGTAGATGTAGTACTATTAGCAGTAGTAGTAGTAATAGAGCAGCAGTAGTAGTAGTAGTAGTAGTAATAATAGTAGTAGTAGTAGTGGTAGTAGTAGTAATAGTAGTAGTAGAAGTAGTAGTAGTGGTAGAAGTAACAGTAGTAGTAGCAGAAGAAGCAGAAGCACCAGCAACAGTAGTACTAGTAGCTGTAGTAATCATAATAGTAGTAAAAGTAGTAGGAGGAGGAGAAGTAGCAGTAATTGTAGTTGTAGCTGAAGAAGTATGAGAAGTTGTTATAGTACCAATAACAGTAGTAGTTGTTGTGGTGGTAGTAATAGTGGCAGTAGTAGCTGTAGTAATTGTAATACTAGTTGTAGTAGTAGCTATAGCAACAGTAGCAGTAGCTGTAGCAGGAGTAGTAGTAGCAGCAGAAGTAGTTGTAGGGGTAGTAGTAGTAGTTGTTGTTGTCGTTGTAGGAGAAGTAGTAGTAGTCATGGTAGTAGTAGTTGTGGAAGTAGTACTATTAGTAGCAATAGTAGTAATACCAGAGTAGTAGGAGTAGTAGTAGTAGTAGTAGTAGTAGTAGTAGTAGTAGTAGTAGTAGTAGTAGTAGTAGTAGTAGAAGTAGTACCGGTCGTAGTAGTAGTAGTCGTAGTAGTAGTATTAGTAGTTGCAACACGAGTAGCAGTAGCTACAGTACTAGTACTAGTAGTTGTTGTTGTTGTTGAAGTAGTACCAGTAGTAGCAGTCGTAGCTATGGTGGTCGTCGTTGTAGTAGTAGTAGTAATAGCAGCAGTAGTAGTATCAGTGGTAGTAGTAGTTGTTGTAGTAGTAGTGGTAATAGCTGCTGTTGTACAAGTAGTAGTAGCAACAGCAGCAGTAGTATTAGTAGTAGTAGTAGTAACAGCAGTAGTGGCAGTAGTAGGAGTAGTTGTAGCAATAGTAGCAATAGTAGTAGCAGCAGGAGCAGCAGTAGTAGTAGTAGCAATAGTAGCAATAGTAGTAGCAGCAGGAGCAGCAGCAGCAGTAGTAGCAGTAGTAGTAAGAGTAGCAGTAGTAGAAGTAGTAGTAGTGGTAGAAATTGTAGAAGTAGCAGTAGTAGCAGTAGTAACAAAAGTTGTCAGTAGTAATAGCAGTAGTAGCAGTAGTAGTCATAGCTGTAGTAGCAATAGAATAAGTAGTAACAGTAGAAGTAGTTGGTGTAGTACTAGTAGCAGTAGTAGCTATTTTAGTACCAATAATAGTAGCAGTTGTAGTAGTAGCAGGAGTATTAGTAGTGGTAATAGTAGTAGTACTAGTAGTAGCAGCAGTAGCAAGAGTAGTAGCAGTAGTAGTAGTCAAAGTAGTAGTAGTAGTAGTAGTTGTTGTTGTTGTAGTTGTAGTAGTAACAATAATAATAGTATTAGCAGCAGTAGTAGTAGTAGCCATTGTAGTAATAGTAGCAGTAGTAGTGGGAGGAGGAGCAATTGTAATAGTAGTAATAATAGCAGTAGTAGTAGTAGTTGTACTAGTGCTACTCCTACTACTACTACCGCTACTACTGCTACAACTATTACACCTACTATAACTGCTAATATTACTACTACTACTAATTCTACTACTCCTACCCTCACTATTGCTACTACTAATACGTGTAATATTACTACTACCACTACTATAACTATTACTACTCCTACTACCACTGCTACAACTATTACTATGGCAACTACAACTACTCCTAATACTACTAATAATTCTACAACTACTAAAACAACTACTGCTATTTCCACTACTAGTACAACTGCTACTACTACCATTCCTAGTGCTGCTGCTACAACTAATACTACTACTAGTAGAACTGCTAGAACTACTACTCCTTCTATTGCTGCTACTAGTACTACTAATACTAATTCTACTCCAACACCAGCTGCTACTATTACTCCTACTCCTACTCTGACTACTACTACGCCTACTAGAACTACTACTACTACTACAACAACAACTACAACTATTACTGCTTCTCCTGTTGCTATAATTAACCCTACTGCAACTACGGCTATCACTACAACTATTATTGTTCCTACTACAACTCCTACTCCTACTCCCACAACTACTACTACATCTTCTCCTACTAGTACTACTACTTCTTCTACTTCTACTACTACTGCAACTGCTATTACAACTACTACACCTCGTCTTACTCCTTCTACTACTACAACTACACCTGCTCCTACTACTATTACTACAAACACTACTATAACTCCTCCTGCTACTACTACTACCCTACTCCTAAGACTCCTACAACTATTATTATTACTACTACTCCTACTATTACTCCTACTCCTACTACCATTCCTACTACTACTACTACTACTCCTAGTTCTACTACTACTACTACTACTACTACTCCTACTCCAACTACTATCACAACTATGACTACCTATACTATTACTACTACTACTACTCCTACTCCTACTTCTACTTCTACTACTACAACAACAACTACTATTACTAATACTACAACTACTGCTACTGCTACTACTTTTGCTGCTACTGCTATTGTTCTACTACGGCTGCTACAACTACTACTAATATTGGCAAAACTACTAACTACGACTATTACTACACTTCTACTAAACAAAAAACAACAACAACAACAACTACTACTACTACAATGCTACTATTTCTACTACTACTACCTTACTAATTCTGCTACTACTACTACTGACTAACACACGACTACTACTTTTTCCAATGCTACTGCTACTACTATAACACTACTACTACTACTACTACTACTACTACTACTACTACTACTACTACTACTACTACTACTACTACTACTACTACTACTACTACTACTTCAACTACTCCTGCTACTACCGCTACTACTGCTACAAATTCTACAACAACTACTATGGCTACAACTACTACTACTGCAACAACTACTACAACAACCAGTACTGCTACTGCTAGTACTACAACTACTATTAATACTTGTTTTACTACAGGTACCATTACTACTACGATGGCTACCACTACTGCTGCTACTATTGCTACTACTATTTCTGCTACTACTACTGCTGTTGTCACTCCCACTACAACTTGCACTACAATTGCTGCTACAACTACTGCAACTACTGCTAGTACTATTCCTACTTCTACTCTGACTCCTACTACTTCTACTACTAGTACTACTACTACTACTACAACTACTATTGTTACAACAACTACTACAACTACTCCTACTGTTACTATCACTACTACAACTACTACTACCACTACATCTACTACAACTACTATGACTAGTACTCCTACTACCACTACTGCTACTACTACTAGTACTCCCACTGATACTACAACTATTCCTACTATCTACTACTACTAACGACAGCACTGCTGGGCGAAAACTGTCTCCTACTGGCTAATACTACCTACTACGACTACTATGTCCAAATAACTACTACTAGGCATACCTGTAAAAAATAAAGAAAAGTGAAAAAAAAGAAAGCCAGCCGCGGATAAGCAACCTATTGTACAAAAGACGCAAATGCTCAGTGACCACGGGCTAGTTGACCCACGACCCGGCACTGCTGCAACTCCTCCTTTTACTACAACTATAACTACCAATACTACTACTGCTGCTACAAGAACAACTACTATTACTGCAAATATTACAACTACTACAACTATTACTACTGCACCTGTTGTTGCCACTACTACTACTACAACAACAATAACAACAACAACTACTACTACTACTACTACTATTGTTGCTCTTACTACTTGCACTACTACGAGAACTATTACTACTAATACCACTACTATTGCTGCAACTTCTCTACTACTATTACTTCTACTACAACAACTACTACTACTACTAATATAACTACTACTCCTACTACTACTGCTACTACTCTCGCTAATACTGCTGTTGCTGCTACTACTACTACTACACTACTACTTGTACTGCTACTGCTACTACTACTGCTACTACTGCGGCTACTATTATTACTACCACTACTACTACTACCACTGCTAATTCAACTACTTCTCCTACAACTCCTACTACTACAACCACCACCACCACCACTAGTACTACTAGTAATACTAATACTACTACTTCTGCTACTAAAAGTCCGACTACAACTAAAACTACTAAAATACTACTATTACTAATATTACTACTACTGATACTAATAGAATTACTATTACTACTACTACTACTACTACTACGACTACTACTACTTCTGCTACTACTCTTGTTACTATTGCTACTATTCCTACAACTTTTACAACAACTACTATAGCTGCTGCAACTACTACTCCTACAACTTCTGCAATAAAAACTACTACAACTTCTACTACTACTGCTACTATTACTAATAGTTTTACTGCTGCTACTATTTCTGCAATGACAACTATCGCTAGTGCTACTACTACTGCTACTAGTGCCATTTTTGGTACTACTACTGCTGCTTTCACTGGCACAACAACTAGCACTAAAATTGATGTTGTTACTGCTTCTACTTCTGTTAGTACTACTACTACTAATACTTCTACTCCTACTACTACTTGTTCTCTGGCACCTATTCCTACCACTACTCCTACCCCTACTGGTACTTCTACTATGACTACTACTACTACTACTACTACTACTACTACTACTGCAACTAATTTTGCTGTTATTACTACTACTTCTCCTTCTGCTACTGCTACTACTACAACAACTCCTATTACCACTACTACTGCTACTACCACTACTAATACTACTACAACAATAACTACTACTACAACTATTACTATGATTATTACTTCTACTACTACTACTACTACTACTACTACTAATACTACTGATACAGCTACTACTACAACAATTGCTATAACTGTTACTACTACTACTATGACTATTAGTGCTATTTCAGCTACTGTTGCTGCTACTATTTCTACTACTAACATTGCTACTACTGCTACCACGAC